>JANHAO010017742.1:0-13857 GCA_026873985.1 Saraca asoca
TGTTTAAAACAATCATAAAATATTACATTTCAATCTTTATTATTCAAATTATTATACATATAGGTTAAATAGTATATTATAACTTTGTCTACCACAAATATTAATATATAATTATTTTGTTATATAATATCAAGATATTTTATGATTTATGAAGAATGCAATAAATAAAATTGTATTAAGAACTACTCTACAAATGATGCATTTGGCATTTTTATCATTTGTGAGATGAGGATTTTATTAAACAATTTTATTGTTTAATAAAATGATCATTTTCTAAAAAACATTCCAGCCCTATTTTATAATACCAATAGATGAATATATTTATTTTAAAAGGAACAATATTATTTATTTGAATTATTTCTGACACTATTTCCTATATCTATTAGTATACAGTATAATATAAAATAAATTAATTCATATATTTTAAATAAACAAGATTAATTTAATTTAAAGATACATTCTATATGCATATGCAAAAGATAATGTAAAGAATTGTACTTAATTGGCAAATTGTAGTCTATTAATGCATCATGGCATCATATATTGTCATAAGTCAATTTTCTGAATCAGTTTAATAAACAAACATGCTCAATTTTGCACGGAACTTGGCAAGAAAATCAAGTATGAAGATGAGGCCTTGTAGTGAACATGTGGGAGCAAATACACTCGTAAATTATTTTTTTTTAGTTTTTCCATTTTGAGGGTATTTGTATTTTTTTTAGCATTGATCATTTGTCTGGTATGAATAGAAAAATGCATAGTTGCAATCCTTACATTTTTATTTTCACGTCCATATAAAATAGTGCATTAGAATCCTTAAGAGTTAGAAAAAAAAATTTATGTCAACTCAAAAAAAAATATATTTACTCTTACTATTTAGGCTTTTACTTGTAATGCTCTTTAAGGGCATGTTCGGTGATCAGATGAGCACTATGACTTAGACTAGAGATTAGAGTATAAAGCTTAGATACTTCCTTATATATTCAAAACTATGTAATGTGGCATATATTAATAAAATGGAGTTGTTTTCCCTTTTTATTTAAAAAAAAATTCTTTTTGATATACACTAAAGACTTCTTGTATAACATGTTTTTTAAAACTTAGTATATATTAATACTTCGACTACATGCTCATATTTACTTACAGACATGTTGCGTATAAGATTTTGATTATTCAGATAATAAAATCTTTAATGTCTCCATTATTTATTTAAATATGATTTAAATTTATTATAATATCGATATATTAATAAAAATTAATAATATGTGTCACACAATTTTATCTGGAAAGCTACATACTTAGACATCTACATGCGAGTTGGCACCTAATGCGGCAATTTATATGGGCACTGATGCGTAGTCCATAATCCTATAGCCACAAAGAAGGTGAACAGGCTCAAGACTTGAGTTATGTAGAGGCAATTCTCTCTCATTTTCTTACCAAATAGATTAATTGAAATAGGAGTGCAGGACCATTCCTGCCTAACTCTCACAATTCCTTTTGAAAAGACGGAGCAATATTCTTGCCAGGAAGTCGTTTATTTTACTAAAAGATATTTTTTAAAAAAATATTTATTTATTTATATAAAAATAAAAGAATTTATATTATTTATATGTCTTTTAATTATTAAATAATATATAATATATGATAATAAAAAATAATTTTAATAGAAATAAATATTATTTTTATCAAATTTTTATATATAATATTCAATAAATAAAATATTACTATGATATTAATTTTTTTGTAACTATAATTATAAATAAATAAATTTTAAAAAAATATCTTCTAACGAAATAAGCAGAATCAAAATTTCTTCCTTGATTTTACTTATTCTTTTCACATGTGTTTGAAGTCCCATACATGTGAAATATTTCTATTTATTTTTAAATTTTATTTTTATTAAAATATATCATTTTAAAATAAAAATAATCACAAATTATAAATTCTTATATGAGAACAGCAAATCTGATTTGGAAATGCTTGACAATGGAGCAATTTTTGAGATAATACTTCCACAAATCATCGTTGGTGTTATGATTAAAGTTGTAGTACAAGATCAAATTTTTTGTGATTATACGATCTTCTCGTGAGAAAATTGATGGGATGGACCTATGATACAAGTGAGTGTGGTAAGGAAATTATCATAGAAGAAAATGTCTCATAACATAAATGATTTCTTTAGTACAACCATGATAAGAAAGTTATACCCTTGACTAATATCTCATCCAATTTTGAATAAAATTATGACAAAAAAAAAAAGATCTAGATAATTCGATCAGTTCAATCATGAACTATTTCAAGTTCTGATCCATTTCATGTTGTAGAGCTGCTTAATTGGTGAACACGAATCAAACTGCTTTATTCTTGAATTGGAGAAAACCAATGTGAAATGTCGACCTAATCCTAAATTTGAATAATAAAATATTATAAATTTAGTATTTTTATATTTAATAAATATAATGTTTATTTATTTATATATATAACGTTATTTTGTTCAACCACTAATTGAACCATGACCCTCTAGCTATTTTAGTTCATCTTTTGGTTTGACTTTTAAAACATTGGCTATAAAAACTAATGTGACTAATTGAATGAGTCACCACTTTACTAGTCATAACTTAAATCGTGGTTAAATATCTTATAAGTAATATAGATTTATTTCTCCAAACTTTATTTTATCCCTCCAAATATTAGGAGGGAAACTCATTTAGTTTGGTGGTTTAATTATTGTTATGGATATTTTATGGATTGAATGAAATGGGCTGTTGAAGGACCAGCAGACTAATTCAGTGGAGAGAGGTCCAGCCCATTTCGGACCAAGGTCGTAGGAACCAGCTAGTAGGTCGCCCAGCGCGAGCTTGAGACATCAAGCGATCCCAGGTCACCAAGCGAGCTACCTCCAAGCATAAGTATAGAGCACCAAAGTCCAATCAACAGTTTGAGACACGCCTCCAACCAACAAATCAGCCCTTAAAGACTAGCAATGATTTGCCCTGCATTTATTGCTCGATGTGATGGAAAATATAATTTTATAATTTGTCAAATTACACTTGTAATCCTACCTGGCCCTATAAATAAAGGAAAGATCATTGTAACTAATATAGTGAAAAATAGACACAAAAACTTTGCCAAAATAGTGAGAGAATAACTATATTGTTGCTTTGCTAGTCTAGACAGAGAAACAACCACACAAAGCAAATACAATCACCGTGGGCATAGGGGTCACACTGACTTTAGTCGAATCACGTTAAAAATCTTCAATATTCATCTTGTTCTTCCTTCTCTTGTGATTTTCTTGCATTTCTACATTTGTATAGTAGTTAGGGCTTCAAAACCTTTGGCTAATGATTACTAAAATCAATCATTAATATTTTGGTGCTTGAGGAAAGGGCAAACTGCTTTTTGCTGACTTACCGATCAACTGTGATGGCAAGAGGGAGAACAACCTGGAGTTCTGATACACTAATAGATGGAAACCCATTTCCAGCAAGCAGTTCTTCAGTTCCCAACATTGGCCAGCTCATCCTTATTCCCCAAGAAGCTGATGATTTACTGGCAATGTGCTAGTGCCAAGAAACACTTGAGAACATGATTAAGAGACTTACTGAAATAGTTACAGTGTTAGCCCAGGTGCATATCCAAGGGATTCAAAAACAAGTTGAAGCTACTCTGATCAAAAAAATGGTCCGAGAGCTAGGAAAGAAGGTGTTGGTCCAAGGAGAGAGGCTAGCCAAAGAAAGGCCTTGACATACCTACTCAGCTTGCTCCACCAACTTGTGATTTGAATCTGAGGGCCTTCGAGATCACAAGCGTAATGGGAACTAGTGACCTAGGAGCTCGCATTATACCGAGGGCTCGAGTACAAGTCATGGTAATACAAGGAGCTTGCAATCTGAGGCACAAGATACAATAGTGGAGGAGCTATTGCAGAGGATGCAACAGTTGGAGAAGCACCCCTTAGCTCGAGACCATTCAGATCGCTACGAGGAGAGGACCCTATTCTCCAAGGAAATCAAGATAGAGCCTCTCCCTCACATATTCAAAGTGCTTGTTATCCCACCATACAATGGGAAAAGTGATCCATATGATTGGTTTGATGCTTTCAACATCTAAATGGATCTTCAGACTACCAGCCCTTTGGTTAAATGTCGCTTCTTTCTAACTACCCTTGGAGATGTACCTAAAGTGTGGTTTAAGAGCCTCCTAACTCATAGCAGTGGTAGTTAGGAAAAGTGCCAATAAAGATTTATTACTCAATACAGAGCTCTTAGGAAGCAACTCGCGCCATCTTGCCACCTCACAACAATCTTTCAATAGAGGGACGAATCACTAAAAGATTACATTACAAGATTTCAATATGAGGTTAACAATGTATAGAACCCCTCCAACAATAGTATCTTGATAGTAATCTCAAAAGGACTCCACAAAGATGGGAAGTTGTATGAAAGCATATATAAATCTCCAGTGAGGGATCTGGGAGAATTTTATGAGTGAGCTATGAAAGAGATCAAATGGGAGGAGACCTTTAGGACAAAGAAACTCATACAAAGGAATGAGATGAGTAACTCTACTTTTAACCACAACAAAAGAGGGAGCAATGGTAGAAAAGGCAAAATGGGCCAAAATGATGGCACCGATATCCAACCTACGAAGAAAGCCAAGAGGGAACAGCCTCAACCTCAAGGTTGCCATGACAATTACAACATTATGTCTAACACCCCAGAGAGGATATACGTGACTAAAAGGCATAGGGAGGATTTCGGGTAACCCATACCCATAAAGACCCCAGCTAAGTTCAGAGATGCTAGTAGGTTTTATGTCTATCATAATGAAATTGGGCACAACACTTCTGAGGGCAAGTCGCTTAAGGATGCCATCGAAAGCCTGATTAGGAAAGGTCACTTGAGAGATTATGTAGTGTGACCTATAAGGTAGCGACCTCAGCACTCCCAATAATCAACACAGCAGCCATCCCAATAGGCTGAGTAGGAATAAACACCTGTGATAAGAACCATCTTCACAATCCATGGCAAGCCACACATTACGGGCACTTTGGATAGGTCATATAAGCGCTATATACAAAGCATGAATCATATCATGTTTATGGGTTATGAATCCAAAAGACCTGCCAAGAAGGCCAAAATTGCCTCAAACAACATTACATTAATAGACGACGATGCACGAGTGGCTCAATCCCTCTACAACAACACACTTGTCATCCAGACCAAGATTGGCAATGCTGAAGTATGAAGGATCATGCTAGACACTAGTAGCTCAGTCAACGTCATGTATAAGAAGTGTTTTGAATAGATGGGACTGAGTAAGGGTGATTTGAAATCTTTCCTAAAGCCTCTTTTTAGTTTCATGGGGGATGCAATATTCCCAATGGGGTAAGTCATGCTTTCTCTCACCTTGGGAGACTCAGAGCGTCAAGTCACCATCTTGGCAGACTTCATAATTGTAGATTACCCTTTAGCATATAATGTGGTGCTAGAGCAACCTACGATGAATGAATTGGACATGGTCATGTCCACTAGGACACTAACTATATGATTCCCAACCCCTAACAGAGTTAGGTGTGTGCGAGGTGAGCAGCACGTAACTTGACATTGCTACAAAGATGTTGTAAAGATCGGGGAGAGACAAAAAAGGGTTGACATAGTTTCTAGTGAAGAACCTCGAGCTCCGAGCATAATGGAGGTCAATCATAACCTCAACCCTTGTAACCTTGATGCCGATAAGGAAATCGACCCTATAAAGGAGCTCGGGGATATATGGGTTAGTGAGGTAGATGCTGACAAGTGCCTTAAATTGGGAAAGAATTTGCCTCTCGATGTGAAGACCCAGCTTGTCGATTTCCTAAAAGCAAACCTAGATATTTTTTCATGGAATCACGAGGACATGATGAGGATTCATCCTAAAATCATGTCACATAAATTGAATATTAATCCTTACCACAAGTCGATCTACCAAAAGAGGAGGTTGATGACTGTTAAGTGCTCTATCGCTCTAAAAGAGGAGGTACACAAACTCTTGGCTAACAAGTTTATTCGAGAAGCTCACTACCTAACCTGGGTAGCTAAACTTGTGCTGGTGAAAAAGAAAAATAGGAAATGGAGAACTTGCATTGACTTCACTAACTTTAACAAAGCCTGTCCAAAAGATAGCTTCCCTTTGGCAAAGATTGACTAGCTCATACATGCCACAGCTGATCATCAGCTTCTCAGTTTCATGGACATTTACTTGGGGTACAACCAAATACCCATGGAGTCTCAGGATGAGAAGCACACCTTATTCATCAGAAACTGCGGGCTCTATTGCTATAAGGTGATGCCTTTCGACTTAAAGAACATAGGGGTGACCTATCAGTGGCTAGTCAACATGATGTTCAAAGAACAAATTAGGAAGACCATAGAGGTCTATGTAGATGACATGCTCATGAAGTCCAGATAGGTCATGGGCCATGTGAGAGACTTGGATGAAATATTTCAAATTTTGAGAAAGTTCCAAATGAAGCTGAATCCACTTAAGTGTGCATTCAGGATGGCTTCGAAAAAAAGTTTTAGGTTCATGGTCAACAGCAGGGGAATTGAGGTGAACCTAGAGAAGATTAAGGTGATGATTGATATGAGATCCCCAATTGGGGTCAAGGACATACAAAGTCTAAATGGCCGTATCACAACCCTCAACAAATTTGTTTCCAAAGCAATGGACAAATGCATTCCATTCTTCAATGTATTTTAAAGGGTTAAGCAATTCGAATGGACTGAGGAATGCCAAATCGCATTTTAGCACCTAAAAGAGTATATGGGCCAAGCTTCACTTCTGTCTAAACCAAAAGAAGGCGAGAAGCTCATTCTTTACCTGGGAGTGTCCCAGCACGCCCTTCGTGCAGCCTTAGTCTGGGAAGAAGACAGAACTCAACTCCCGGTCTATTAATAAGCAAAAGATTGCTAAATGCAGAGCTAAATTATTTGCCAATGGAGAAGCTTGCTTACTGCCTTGTGATTGCATTGAAAAAGCTATGGCCTTACTTTCAGGCACACACTATTAAGGTGCTCACTTTGTTCCCATTGAGGTAGACTCTGTAGAAAATTGACATCTGAAGTTGCCTACTCAAATGGTCCATCAAGCTAGCTCAGTCCAATATCCAGTATAAATTGAGGTCGGTAATCAAGAGGTAGGCCTTAGCTAATTATTATAGAATTCATTAGACCTATGGTGGAAGAAGTGGGGACTTTGGAACTACTATATTGGAAACTCTTTGTAGATGGGTCCTCATATAAGTAGAAGGCAAGGGCAAGAATACTTTTGGTTAGCTCGAAGGGACACAAAATCTTTTGTATACTGAGATTTAGATTCCAAGCCACCAATAATGAAATGAAATATGAAGCGCTGCTCATAGGACTATGCCTGGTGTCACAAGTCAGGCTTGTGAGCAAGTTTCACCAAGCAATTTAGCTCGGTTTGCCACAAGATTTGGTGGAAAAATCAAACATCATATGGAAGTCCTATGGCACAAATTTGGGAGCAATCTGGCTTGTGTATGAATTTTTCATTTTTTTGCCGTTTTGGCATTTTGTACATATTTTTGACCAAGGTAACTTATCCAGTGCGAGTAGCTAAGACATGGTTGTGATCCTTCGATTTTTATCTTTCTAACGGTATGTATTTTGTTACAAAATTCCACCCAAAAGGTCAAAAAGGGGCTTATGTCAGCTCACAAAATGTATGTCTACTCCTGTCGGGTGACCTTTTGCATATAAAGCTCTTTAGGGGAGAAGTGTCGGCAACTTTTTGGGTACCCGATCGGGGGACATTTGGGCCCTATCGGGGGATCCTTTGGGGCTTGTTAGCATTTAGTCTTGGGATCAGAGTGTGTGGCTTGGTGCCTTCCCTACACACTTCAATGCTTGTAAAGAGGCTTTACATTAATAATAGATGTAGCCCCTCTTCTATACGAGAGGTTCCTTGGTTTTCCCATTTTTGGCCCCTTATATTTGATTTACCCATATTGCATCAGCTGTATTTTGGTTGCCTATCTATGTGCCTTGGTTGCTTAAATGTTGTGCTTACTTGCATTGTGATTGCCCCGTTTGTGGAATGCTTATGTTTGGCCCGTCAATTTTTGAAAGCTTGCGTGGTGTATTAACCGATTGGCTAGCTTATTCTCAAGTACTAATTGAGTAGTGCCGCTCAAAGAGTCTAAGTGCTACACGTCCCGACATTCAAGTTTACCAGACCGTGACATCTGGTATCAGAGCATGGTTAAGACCACACTCCTAAGTCCGCTGCTGTGACTCTGAAATACACCCACAATGCCAAGGGGAATGACGAATGCTGAACGATTCGAGGCCATTGAGGCTACACTCGAGAATTTTGAAGGAGTAAGCGATGCTGTAGGAACCATGCAGTCCGAAGATATCCCTGAACTCTTTCGGAGGGCCCAAGAGTGGGAATCTCTTGATCGTCGAGTCAAGACACTTGAAGCCAGCAAGGGGGTCAAAGGCTCGGGGACTGGTGGAACTTCCCAAGTTGGTGAGTGGCTTGGCAAGATTGAGAACACTTAAAGGCAACTTGGGAAAGCTGTCAAGGACCTTACCGATGAGGTGAAGGATGTTGTAGCTACTCTTCAGTTGGAAATGAGCGACCTTGCAGCTAGTGTGAAGGTGCTGATGATGGCCATAGGGAATAGCTCTCAGGAGGGTGGTGCCTTAGAGCAAATGGGAAAAGTGAAAGTCCCCGAACCTAGGCCATATGCGAGAAAGAGGGATGGCCAAAAGCTGGAAAACTTCATTTTCGATATGGACCAATACTTCTTGGCATCGGGCATAGACTCGGAGGAGTCTAAACTAAATCGAGCCACAATGTTCCTCACAGACAGTGCCAAGGTCTGGTGGAGGACTATGTACCAAGAGATTCAGGAAGGAAGGTGCCACATTTGCACTTGGGAAGAGCTGAAACAAAAGCTGAAAGCACACTTCTATCCTGAAAATGTGAGTTACTTGGCAAGATGGAAGCTTAGGGAGCTAAAACAAATGGGCTTAGTTCAAGATTATGTGAAGAAGTTCACGACCATCATGTTAGATATTCGGACCATGTCCAAGGAGGACAAGCTCTTCTTCTTTATGGACGATCTCTCGCGGGAGGCGGTAATGGAAACTCAAAGAAGGAAGGTCCAAAGCCTCATGGAAGCGGTGACCGTAGTTGAGCAATTATCCGACTATGATATTAGGTTTCCTTCTAGCATGAAATCGCAAGGTAGTGCCTCCTATTGTGCTAGTGGAAATGGCGGACAGTCAGGAAAAGGGGGCAAGTCTAAGAGTGGGGGAGGAAGTAATGGATCATCCTCCTCATCCTCTAATTCAACATCATCTCAGGGTTCCAATACTGGTGGGAAATCAAAGAAACTAGCCTATTTCCTATGTAATGGGCCTTACAAGGTTGCTAAATGCCCATAAAAGATCGCTCTTAACGCCTTACAAGGAAAACTTCAGTCGGAAGCCCCAAAAGGTGATAAGGGAGACAATGAGAATTCTGAAGGAGAATATGTGCCATGCGCTAGGATCGGTCCAATCTGACTCCTAGGACCCAACGAGTAGCAAGTTAATGAGGCAGAATAGATACCTTCCCCTACCGGGGGTCTATTGCCGCAGGAACCAATGCGAGACCAAGGGTACCACCCCACATATGAATGGAGGTAGTGGATAAGAGACATCTAAGGAAGTGGATCAATAAGAGGAATCCTTTCAAGGAGGACTCTACGGAGGAGCCAGAGGGCATTGGTGTGTTTGTGGGAGCAGCTGCCCAACACCCACTTTTGTTATCTTATTGTGATGTTCTTACATGCGGAACAATCACTTAGTCACAAGGATTGACTTGTGGCATTGACCTTTTAATGTTCACACTGCTTGGAGAATGCTATTGTTCTTAGTTACAAGAGGCACTTGTGGCAATGACTTTTTAGAAGCATGGGAGTGTGAAGCTAGAACAAGAGTGACAGACTACTTTTTGTTCAACCCTATCAGTCGTGGTAGGGGAACACCAGTCGGGTGTCATGTTCATGTTTGAGTGCATAAGAGTCAAAGAAGGAGCTGAAGTCGAGTCAGATAGGAGTGTTGAAAACAATAACTCATTAACGAAGTCCTCAAAGACTAGCCAGGAGAAGTTCTTGAAGGAGCATGAAGATGCAGACTGAAGACTTTAGTGGAAGCTATGCTAGATTGGATCGTCAATGAGGCCATTAACATTACAAGTGGGGGAAAATGTCACAAGTCAGGCTTGTGATCAAGTTTTGCCAGGAAATTTAGCTCGATTTGCCACAAGATTTGGTGAAAAAATCAAGCATCATATGAAGGTCCTATGGCACAAATTTGGGAGCAATACGGCTCGTGTATGAATTTTTCATTTTTCTACCGTTTTGGCACTTTGTACATATTTTTTATCAAGGTAACCTGTCCAGTGCGAGTAGCTAAGCATATGGTTGTGATCCTTGGATTTTTATCTTTCCAACGGTATGTATTTTGTTGCGAAATTCCACCCAGACAAAATGTATGTCTACTCCTACCGGTGGCCTTTCGCATATAAAGCTCTTTAGGGGAAGTGTCGGTAACTTCTTGGGTGCCCTGTCGGGGGATCATTTGGGGCTTGTTGGCACTTAGTCTAGGGGTCAGAGTGTGTGGCTTGGTGCCTCCCCTACACATTCCAATGCTTGTAAAGAGGCTTTACATTAATAATAGAAGTAGCCCCTCTTCTATACGAGAGGTTCCTTGGTTTGCCCGCTTTTGGCCACTTATATTTGATTTACCCACATTGCATGAGTTTCATTTTGGTTGCCTATCTATGTGCCTTAGTTGCTTAAATATTGTACTTACTTGCTTTATGATTGCCCCATTTGTGGATTGCTTATGTTTGGCCCGTCGGTTTTCAAAAGCTTGCGTGGTGTATTAACCGGTTGGCTGGCTTATTCTTAGGTACTAATTAAGTAGTGCCGCTTAAAGAGTCTAAGAATTACATGTCCTGACATTCAAGTTTGCCAAACCGTGACACTTGGCTAGGGAGGTACGAGCTAAAAACCTGAGGATATTTAGTGACTCTTAGCTTATTGTCTGTCACATAAGGGCGAATATCAAACAAAGGGATCAAAGATGGCTATCTACCTCTAGAAAGTTAGGGAGTCACTTAATGATTTCCAAAGGTACAAAGTTAGTCAGAACCCATGAGCTCAAAATTCACATGCAGACGTGCTAGCTTGCTTGGCTACAAGCAAAGACATAGATTTCTTGGGGGCAATCCTAATGGAATTTCTTCCATCATCGAGCATTGAATAGAAAGACATTGTGATGGCAACTATTATAGCATAAAGCCCATGGATGAGCCTGATCTTAATGTACTTACGAGATGGCAAGCTACCAAAAGATAAGGTGAAAGCATGCTATGTGCGAGCTCGAGCTGCCAAATATTGCATCATCAATGACGTACTCTATAAAAGGGGATTTTCAGATCGACTCCTCAGATGCATCAATGGCCCTGATTGTGACACTATCCTAAAGGAAATTCACACTAGTCACTATGGAAATCACGCTGGAAGGCTATCTCTAGCTCAAAAGGCACTCCAGCAAGGCTTCTACTAGCTAACCATGAAACAGTACGTGATTAACCTAGTTAGGAGATGTGACAAATGCCAAGAGTTCACTAAGGTTCCACAAGCTCCACCAGCGTATCTTTGACAAATGGTCAGCCCGTGGCCTTTCATAATTTAGGGGATTGACTTGATCAGACCTCTCCTCACAGGCCAAGGAGCTGTAAACACATAGTAGTGGAGGTCGATTACATTATGAAGTGGGCAGAAGCAAAAGAATTAGCCAAAATCTCTTCCTCAAAGATTGAAAAATTCATCTAAAACAACATCATTTATAGGTTCGGGGTTCACCAATAGATTGTAACCAATAACAGAACCCAATTCACCAGTGAACAGTTTACCAAGTTCTACAATGACCTTAGGGATTGTAAAGAGTTTCTTGACAGTGGACCATCCTCAGGCCAATGGACAAGTTAAAGCCGTGAACAAGATCATTAAATAGATCTTGAAAATAAAATTGGAGGCCAGAAAGGGAGCATGGGTGGATAAGCTACCAAAAGTACTCTGGGCCTATAGAACCATAGCTCGTAGCACCATTGGAGAGGCCCCCTTTACAATGGTCTACAGATTCAAAGCTATGATACCAGTAGAATTTGAAGTGACTTCACATCGAAGAGCTACTTTTAATTCAAAGGATAATAGCTAACTGCTCACTGTGAGTCTTGACCTTATTGAAGAAGTGAAGGATATGGCTCACCTTAGGATCGCAACCTACCAATAGTGAGCGAGTCATGAAACATTATAATCGGAAGGTCCAAGTTTGGGACTACCAAGTAGGTGATCTAGTGCTACACTTAATTTTACCAGGACCTCATAAGGCTAGTGACCGAACATTGGGTTCAAATTGGGAAGGCCTCTACATAATAAAGGAGAAGTTGGGAAATGGAGCTTATTGACTAGCGAATGTAAATGGTGCAAAGTTCCTCTGAGCTTGGAACATCGAACATCTTCAACCACATTATCAATAAATCTAAGTTTGGCTCTATATTTTTATATAATAAATTTTAATAAAGAAACTTTAAAGATGTCTCCTTCAATTATCTCTGCCAATCTCATCTTTCTTGAAAAACTCTATGATATATCTTCAGAATGTATGCTCATAAAGTGGCCTAATCTCATAATGATCCAACCAATGCTCAAAATGCATTCAGGATATTAGCCCGACTAGCTATCTTGATAAAACAAAAGAGACGCGGCTTTCCCACTCGCATCTAGGTTAACATTGCGCGATCTATTCAGGTCCATCCAAGTTAACAATGTGCGATTTGTTCATGTCCATCTAGGTCAACATTGTGCGATCTCTTGAGATTCATCTACGTTAACATTGTGTGATCTATTTAAGTCCTTCCAGGTTAACATTGTGCAACCTCCCAAGATCCATCCAGGTTAAAATTGTGCAATCTGTTCAAGTCCGTCCAGGTTAACAATGTGCGATCTCCCAAGATCTATCTAGGTTAATAATGTGTGACTTGTTCAGGTCCATCTATATTAACATTGTGCGATCTCTGAAGATCCATCTACATTGATGATGTATTATTTATCGAACATTTAACTTGATAAGTATTGACCATAGCCAGCTCATTAAATATTTAGGCTATTAACTTGACCAGCTGTCCTTGGGAGTCATCTTCCAATCAAACACTCAAGCGTAGAGCCATCTTTTGCTAAATATTTCAACCTGACAAAAGTTTAAAAGATATATTAATCAGAATGAGCAAAGTTAAACATGCATGTTAAAGAAAATAGCTTATACAGAATCATCAAAGAGATAATCAGATTCATTATAGATGGTTAATTTAGTTTAAGTACATTTAAAATATTTGAAAATAAAACTAATAGCCTAAGGCTAAGTCGAAGGGGGTGATCTATGGAGTGGTCAGGGGCCTAGATAAGTCCTAAGGAGTTGAAAGGTTGAACATGTCTTCTACCATCTATTCCTCAGGTGCCACTACAACGCTTCCTTCGACCTGCAAGTTGCCTTCAATCAAAACATCACCCCAAATAGGAGGACCTTCATCGCCAATTTCTGCACCTGAAGCTGGAGCCACCCTCGCATCCTCTACGAAATGCTGAATAATTGTCTCAACATCCCTATTGAAAGAGGTGAAGTCCATGTCTGGGTGCTTCTTGTAAGGAGTTACGCCCCAGCATCCCACATCGGCTAAGTCAAGATCCGGGGAAGGCCTTATAAGGGAGCTAAGGCCTTACCACGT
>JANHAO010017743.1:0-13863 GCA_026873985.1 Saraca asoca
CCTGCCATCTTGCGATGATTTTCCAGCGCAGGGACGAGTCGCTCAAAGGTTACATAGCCCGATTCAGACACGAGGCTAACTCCGTAGAAAACCCCTCGGAGGAGGGCATCCTAATAACCATCTCAGTAGGACTTCGTAAAGATGGTAAACTGTATAGAAGCCTCTACAAGTCCCCTGCTCGAGATCTCATTGAATTCTATGATCGAGTGACCAAACAAGTGAGATGGGAAGAAACCTTCGGGATGGAGGATCCCAGACATAAAATGGGCCAAAACGGTCCCGCCACAGGCAAAAAGAGGAATGGCGAGAGTATTGACCACCCCGCTCCTCATCTTGCGAAGAAAGCAAAACCTCAGCGACCCAACGGCCGCTTCGAGAGCTATAGCATCCTGTCGGATACGCGGACAAGATTTTTGCCACTAAAAGGCATAACGAGGACTTCAGAAAACCTCAGCCAATAAGGATACCCGCTGAGTCCATAGATTAGAACAGATTTTATGCCTATCATCGCGAGGCCGGGCACACCACTTCAAAGTGTCATGCTCTAAAAAATGCCATCGAATGCCTCATCAGAAAGGGCCGCCTACAGGATTATGTAGTGGAGCCCTCTGGGCAGAGCGCTCAATAGGCCCAGTGAGTAGTCACCCAGGAGCCTGAGCCCTCCATCAGAACCATATTTTGATTCCTTGCTAATTTGTACCGGTTATGGTATGTTAAAATTAATGTAAATTGTGGATTGGCCAAGCACCGTTGAGAAAAAGTTCTTTCTCCAACTTTGCACTCTCGCTACAATGAATGATTTTTACCTCGTTACAGCACTCTCGCTACAATGAATGGTTCTCACCTCGTTACAGCACTCTCACTATAATGAATGGTTCTCACCTCATTACAGTACCTTTGCTACAATGAACGGTCTTCACCTCGTTACAGCATTCCTACTACAGCGAACGATTTTCACCTCACTACAGTGGCTACGTTTGTTACAGTGAACGGTTCTCACCTCGCTACCACACAAACAAAATCAAGAGTGCAACGACTCTGACCTTACCCGAGATTCAAAAACCCGGAGAATGGTCTTTACCTCACCGTAATCGGAATAATACTAGTGCAATTGGCATCTCGCATACGGATGGGTTTTTTTTTTACAATCCTCACATATGGACGCATCACTTGTGATCGCTTAAAGCACAGCTCGCTCGCGAAATGACGAATAAGACTAGTAAAGAACAGCTGATTGGCTAAAAGAGAAATTCTCATTGATCTTTACAAATTTACATACAGCAATACATGGGATATTTGCTACATACATCCGAAAGAAGAAAAACCCGTACAAAAGAACCTCGACAAGTGAGGTGACGGTTCTGCAGAGGAAAAGGCCGGTCTCTAAGCCTACTCCTGGCGATAGAGCAACAGCCCATAGTCTCTTCTGCTTATTCCTCCGTCGTCGTACCTGCTTGGGTCAGAACTAGAGCGTCCCCAGAAACTAGCAGGCCAGGTAGTAGAGCTACCAATGATGGCCAGAGGAAGTGGCTAGAAACCACCGTGAGAAACTCGTAGAGCCCATCTACTAAGCTCTACGACAGGACCACGTGCAACGGTCCATCCGTGTCTCCCACCACCATGCAACGGGCCATCCAAGTCTCAGTAGGCTTCATCGGAAGCCAAGACGCCGGACGGCTTTAACAGCACTTCATTCTCCTCCATTAAAATTTCCTGAGGCAAAAGGGATAATACCTCAGGTTACTTATAGACCCGCTCGGCCCTTTGAAGAATCCAGAAAGAATCTGGCCAAATCTTCATCCAACGGCTCCGAATGAGCAGCATTGCCACGCCAATGGCCAAAAATGGCAAACAGGAGAAAGCATGGCCTAAAGCAAATGTGGAAAGACATTTGACATGACATTCCAGTTAGGGGAGTACACTGACTAAAGATATGAATCCAGCCTCGGGAATACGCAACTCCCAGTCCACAAAGCACACCGAGAGTTAGGGGGCTTATGTTATACACTAAAAATAGCCTCATACGGACGAGTCCCCGAGGAACTGAGGACCAGTCCTCACACTCAAACAAAGAGCCTCCGGGAGTTCAAACAACGATAATGAGTGTTGAACCCTGTCTTGCTCGTTAATCGCTCAACCATGGTCTGAAGGGCCACTCTCTAGCGACAGCGTGACTCAGTGATAATAGGCTCGAACATCGACCCAGCAACCGTTCCGCTCGCACTCGCCTACTCGCTACGGCAACCATAGCAAGCTTCCTCATGAAGCTCTTACTTAAGACAGCAGGGCACCTTGCCTGACATGATGGCGGCTACAAGCCTACATGTCGGCCTAAGGAAGCCTACTTCACAGCCTATTGCCGGGATACGGACTTCTTATTGTCTTTTCTCATTTATTTGATATAACACAACTGTAGCTAGCATTTAATGCGTATAATCTCTCCTTCTTCTATAAATAGGATTGCTTTGTTAGCAGGGGGAGAGGCCAATCTTGTAAACAAAAAACTTCTGTAAATTATCAATAAAATTTTCACCATGGACGTTGGGTCTGGTATCGCCCAGATTTGGCTGAACCACGTTAAAAATACTGTCTTTTCTTCCCCCTCTTCCTCTTAATCATCTCTCACAGCACTTCAAGGGTGGCGTTGATTCTCGAAATCCACATCCCATTGGTCGAAGTTCTGGACCTCCATACGAGCCGAATTTCGACGACAACAGTAGAGAAGAAGACATGAGGTTTAACATGGTTCGATTAAATTCAGATATCACTGGACCCTACGTCCACGGTAGTGTGCTATTGTAATGGTGTATTTTCAATGTTACAATGTTGCTATTTGTTTTGGCAGAGCTTCTACACAGAAAAGTTGGCCCATCTTCCTTCTTCTGACAATGCAATCCTATTTATAGAGGAAGAAGGAGTTACATGCATTAATTACAAGCTATAGTTGTGTTACATCAAGATATAAATGAGAGAAACAATAAATAGCCTACAATTCGGCTACTACAGAATATAGGCTGCGGGGTGGGGCCCCTTGGTCGGCTGTAGACTTGTGTTTATCTGCGTCCGTTGCTTGGTATGACTGTGCCAAGCGAGGTGCTGGGCGTCCCGAGTGGGAATTCCTGGCTCAGGGGCGTCATGGGGACCTACTGTAGTGAGCTTGGTGCTGCTTAGCGAGGTAGCGGGCTCGAGCAGGGTGATCGACTACTTAATGAGTTGATCTTATGCTCTTCTCGCTGCGTCACTGCCTCGCCAAGCAAGGCTTGCTCTGCGGGGGACTACTTCATTGTGCCACTTTTTGGTGGGTAAAGCGAAGCTCACTGAGTGCCTTTGGCAAGGCGAGAGGCTTGGCCTTTGCCGTGCTCGAGGGTTTATTCACTCGAGGCCATTTTTGCATATAACATGACCGAACCGATTTTTCCATATAACAGTACTTTTGGATGTTACTTTTATATACTGTAGTATAAAATAAAATATAAACTAGATTAGAATATATATATATATATAATAATCATACTCAAAGTGCAATTTTATCATAATTTAAATAATTGAGAAATGAATTATAAATTTAATTCACGACATTCAATTATGTTTATTTGATAGGAATTAATTTTTTAGTAATTATATTTTTTTAATTTTATAGGAAGTCCTCAATGACAAAATGAAAATTATAATAACTACAATTATGATAATTGATAACAATTTTAAAATCTGGTGAAGTTAAATTGGTAAGAATTGAATTATAATTGAATTAAATAGGCAAGAAATTTTTTATAGACATTATTAAACAGGCAAAAAGTGAAAACAAAAATATTTACCAAAAAATATTCACAAAAATTATATATAGAAAAAAGAAGAGAGACCAAGTGAGCCAGGTGATGCCACGTGTTTATTTATAGGTGCAGGGATGCTAAAATTAATATTAATATATATATTGAATATTTGATATAATGATTAGATTATTTGCTAATTTATTAATATTTGCAAATGCATGTGTCATGCTAGAAAAGAGTTATCAATTTTCTCATAAAATAAACCACACCAAATAAAGGAAGAAAAAGATTATCAATTTCACCATGAAGAATGAAAAAAAAAATTGTATGCAAAAATTGATCTTTATTATAAGATAGGATATTTTTTATATCAACTAAAAATTTTATGAATTTTTATAAAAAAAACTTATCATAAAAATTATAATATTTTATATAAAATTTTATAATTTTTTATAAAAATTAATAAATTATAATTTTATTATTTAAAGTTATATAATTTTTTATATAAAGATATATAAATTTTGTTTTAAAATTTAAAAATACGTATCTATGCAAATTTGTTTAAATATGCGTAGAAGCATGAGTCTATAAAAAGAAAAATGCCATTCATACGGGCTGTCGTGGATTCCTTGCACTTTACGCAAAATGCAAATAAGTCAGAGTGAAAGAAAATATATTTTATCACAAAATAATAAAAAAAAAAATTAGGTTTTTACCAACCTTCAAGTTTCAAAATCACAGACCCCTTTTTTTGTCAAGGGAGGTGCGCAACTCGGTGTGTCTTGTTGCTGAGTCCCCAACTCCAAAACAGCTAAGGTTTGATACCACAATCCATTCTTATCTATATTATCTTCGTCTTGGTTCGCTCCTTCACTTTTGTGCGCAGAGTGAGAGAGCTGAGTCAACAATGGCTGGCGCTGCTATTACTGGAGTGGGGGTTAGCTTATGGCTTTCTTCCTCAACGATGCGTTCTCGAAGCCATTGTTGTTCTTCGCGATCCTCTGGTCGCTCTATTACAATGGCAGTTTCCGTCGACAAGAAGACCAAGAAGAATCTCGTTCTTCGCAAGTCTGAAGAAGCTTTCACTGCTGCCAAGGTTTGATTAACACTTGCCCATTTCCCATTTTCTCGTTCTTTTTCTGATTCTGTATTCAATATCCTTTGTTGCTTTGCTTTGAATGGACTATTTGCTTATTTTGGGGATTTCATTATTCTTGATCCCCCACTTTCTTGTTTCTTGTGTAACTATTCTGGCGATTTATTTGTAATGGTATAACAAAAATTTGAACTGGATTTTCCATTTTATTTTGGTTAAATTTCGAATGATGGGCTACAACTTTTTGTAGTATTCGTCTAAACGTTTGAATGTTGAATTCCAGCTTCATCGCTTAGTGTTTAACGACATTAATTTTGAAATTGGAGCCCCGAATGTAGAAAATCAAGTTATGTTCACTTTATTATCTATTGCTATTCAATATGGACCATTTTATGGAGCTTTCATCTAAACTTCCATTAGGTTGTAAGTGATACTGGGATTATGCATGCTGCTTTTAATCAATTTCAGATGATTATTATGTGTACTCGTTGTATTGTGATTAATTTAAACTAACAGGATGATGATGGTAATATACCATTGGCTTTCAGATTTTTACTTAAATGTTTGTATTAGAATTTCATTTATTACTTTATTTTCCTGGCAACTTGGGGTTGAGCAGTTTTTGCTTTTCTCTTTTCAGGAATTGATGCCTGGAGGGGTTAATTCTCCTGTTCGTGCATTTAGATCCGTTGGTGGACAACCGATTGTTATTGATTCTGTCAAGGGATCTCACATGTGGGACATTGATGGCAATGAGTACATTGACTATGTGGGCTCTTGGGGCCCTGCGATAATTGGTCATGCAGATGATGAGGTTCTATTCTTTCTAGCTATATTATTGCTTTTACTGGTATTTGGTTTATATGCTCTCCTTGGTCATTCTAACATCATCAATGTTGCTATTGTCCTTGTTGTTAGTTCTGCTTCTGGTTTTGTTATCTCCCACCAATATGTCTTGCTTTAGGTATTCATCTGTTTTTGTTTTTTTGCCCTTGTATTATTTTATTGAGATGTCTTTATATCAATCATTTGGACACTACTGTGGTATTTTATAACAAGTTTGTAGCATGTGCCTGCTAAGGTAATATGCAATTGTCATTGACATATCATTGTGGGAGAGAGGGATGCTCTTGAAAAAGATGTAGTAGTAATCCCTTAACTTCTTAAGGTCTAGGCACATTTTTTTTATTCTTTTGGTAGTGGTGGTGGTCCAAGCATGTTGCACATGGGGTGGGGAGGGGAAGTTATAGGACTGCTTGTAAGTGTCTTAAAATTTCACTCAACAAGGTTCAAGTACTAGAAGATGATATTCATTTCTTCACCATCTTTAATATACATGTCAGGTGCTTGCAGCTCTAGCTGAAACAATGAAAAAGGGAACAAGCTTTGGTGCACCTTGCTTGCTTGAAAATATTTTAGCAGAGATGGTTATTGCCGCTGTTCCAAGCATTGAAATGGTTCGATTTGTTAATTCTGGCACAGAAGCATGCATGGGTGTACTCCGACTGGCCCGTGCTTTTACTGGCAAGGAGAAGATAATCAAGTTTGAGGGCTGTTACCATGGCCATGCTGATCCTTTTCTTGTGAAGGCAGGTAGTGGAGTTGCCACCTTAGGACTTCCCGACTCCCCTGGTGTTCCAAGAGGAGCAACTTATGAAACCCTTATAGCCCCATTCAATGACATCTCAGCTGTTGAGAGGCTCTTTGAGGAGAACAAAGGAGAGATAGCAGCACTTATCCTTGAACCTGTTGTTGGAAACTCTGGTTTCCTTGCTCCTAAACCTGATTTTCTTAACGCCTTACGAAGAATCACCAAGGAGAACAATGCGCTCCTCATCTTTGATGAAGTTATGACTGGATTCCGTTTGTCATATGGTGGAGCACAGGAATTTTTTGGGATAACTCCTGACTTGACAACTCTAGGAAAGATCATTGGTGGGGGTCTTCCTGTAGGTGCATATGGAGGGAGGAGGGATATTATGGAGATGGTGGCACCAGCAGGGCCTATGTACCAGGCAGGGACCTTGAGTGGTAACCCGTTGGCCATGACTGCAGGCATACAAACTCTTAAGCGTATCAAGGAACCAGGAACTTATGAATATTTAGATAAAATTACAGGTGAACTTATTCAAGGTATTGTTGATGCTGGGAAGAGGGCAGGACATGCAATATGTGGTGGGCACATAACAGGGATGTTTGGCTTTTTCTTCACAGAAGGGCCCGTCTATAATTTTGCAGATGCCAAAAAGAGTGATACAGCAAAGTTTGCTAGGTTCTACTGGGGAATGTTGGCGGAAGGAGTATATTTGGCCCCATCACAATTTGAGGCTGGGTTCACCAGCTTGGCGCATACTTCAGATGACATAAAAAAGACTATAGCAGCTGCTGAAAAGGTCTTTGCGCAGATCTGATTGTTTTGTAGCATTGATTCATTGCCAGTTGAGCTTTCCAAAGGTGACTTTTCCCTTACCCGAAGACTAGTTTTGTAGGTCAGTGTAGATTGTAGTATTACCGCAGTTCCTATGGTTGCGGTGTCTTGTCCGTTTTGCATCCTGTATGTGTATTATTCCAAGTTGAAAGTCTGTATCTCACCCTGTAAAATTTGAATCCATGGCTTGACTCAATAAAGCTTGTAATCTTTCCTGTACTCATCATGGTTGCAGTTATACATTTGCTATTCAAGCATATTAGTTTAGAACAAATACAAGATTGCTGTTTCGTAGTATCGCCCAGGGGGCTTCTAACCCAAACCCTGTGAATTCTTCTTTTCTAATCTTGCAATTTAAGACAAGTGATAGTTAATCGGTAATTCTCAGACAAATACGTTATTATTTGAGGCATTATAAACGTTTATACATCTCTGTGGTAAGATCATACAAATTCTTCAATTTTTTTTTTTTACCAAAAACAAGGAGAAAGATGCTAGATAACTTAGGAAATTGCAGTACTGACATAATTTGCAAAACTCATGACTGAAGAAGTTGAATATACTGTATCAAATAAAGACATTATCCGATTATGCATCATTCCTATGACTTGGAA
Source organism: Saraca asoca (assembly GCA_026873985.1). Taxonomy (NCBI): domain Eukaryota; kingdom Viridiplantae; phylum Streptophyta; class Magnoliopsida; order Fabales; family Fabaceae; genus Saraca; species Saraca asoca. The sequence continues at coordinate 7,909 of JANHAO010017743.1, forward strand.
AGGACGAAAATTTCATGAAAGATTTGATAAAAATAGAGATATATGCCTGAACTGCACCCTACTCCCCAAATTATGATTTAAATATAAATGGGGAAGTATCCCTGAGCCCCATCCTCTCGAAATTGGAGGAAAACGGGTTTGCTGCCTTTGCATATTGAAGCTTGTCAAAAATTGAGGGTGATTTGATGAAAATGAAGGTGGAGAGGACAAATGTAGTAGTAGTCGTAGCTGCATCTAAAGGAGTAAGCAGGGTTGAGACTTGATACTACAGCCATTTGGGCCAAAGGAAAACAAAATTGATAATTGATAATCATTATATAATAAGGCGATTTGCGTATGACAACTTTGGCATGCACTAGAGGTCTAGAGTTATCTGTTTCCTTCTCCTCATGACAACACGTGTTTGCGCTTATAATAGGTTTTACAAGTTGTTACTATCCCATATTTGAAGGTATTTTTTTCCTTTTTATATAAAAACTTATGAATTCAATGATTCAGGAAGAAAATTAAGTTCAAATGAGAATAATACACAAGACGTGGAATCTCTTGAAATGGTAACAATGGGGGCAATTATTTGGCAAAAAAACCCAATTGAATGATTTTCTCTGCTTCGAGAGATTACTTGCAAGCCAAGTCACAAGTTCGTTCTATATGTTCAAATGTGGGTGCGAGTGTGAAACGCGAAAGCGATAACTTATGAAAAATATTGAATGCCGATATGTCTTCAATAAATAAAGGGAGAAATGCAAAAAAATTCTTTCAATTTTGCGATAGTTGGATTTTGTTTTTATAAACTTTAAAAACTTGAAATAGAAGTCTTAAATTATATAAAATTAAAATTAATATCATTCGTCTATTTAATTAATTGTTAATTATCTGTTTTATTTAATGATGAAGTTAAGATCTAGATTATGGGAACAAAATTTAAAAAGTTATACTTCAACATGTATAGTTTTATTGCATTTTTTTCACGAAACTTTTTAATAAAAAGTCAAAAGTTTGTCAAAATGTTATCATGAAAAATTTATTGATAGAATTGTAATTTTTATTTAAAAATTGTGAAAAATATAAAAAGATTTTGTAAAAGTTTCAAGGTTTTTTTCAAAGTAACTTGCAAAAGAAAAAAATTACAATTTTTGCAATATGTACCATAGTATTTCTCAAATTTAAAATGTATAGTAAATATAAGTAAATAATATAGATAAGAATTTGTTTATTAGACATTACATACAATAGGCTTAAAATAATAGACAAATAAATGACATAAGCTTTACTATTGATTTTCTAAACATTATAACAAACAAATTATAATAATTTATGGATTCTCAATGATGAATAAGAAAAAGTCCAAACAATTAAGTAAATAAATTATAGTTTATGAATATTTTACAGGGAACAAAGAAAATATTCAAATAATATAACAAACAGGTGATAATCAATGAGTTTTACAACAATGAAAAAGATATAGTTCATGTTCCTTATTATCATTTTTTTTTTGGAAAAGGTTCAACAAAAAATGTAGTCACTCTTAAGCAAAATTATCACATAAAATAATTAAAAAATTATGTTCAATAATTAGAGGTGGAAATAGGATAAGTTGAGCTAGCTTTTCCTTAAACAGGCCAAGTTTAATCTTGGCATGTTAGTTTATATAAGATTGAAATTTGTACTCAACCTACTCTATTAAAGAAATTTGACCTGATATGTTATCCTGTTTAAAAATCTATTTGTATAAATAAAATTTTAAATAAGGCAACAAACTAAGGTTCCATAGTCTAAAATAGACAACAACCTAGTTAGGCACATATATATATATATGTATATGTATAGATAAATGTATATATTAAAATATTATTTATATTATATATTATATTATATAAATATAATAATTATTAAATAGATTGATTTGTTAGGCCCACAAGCAAAGTATAAAGAAGAAAGGTTTAATTTATCTAAATAGATCTATTTATTAACTTTAATCTAACTTATTTAAAAAAAATCGATTAAATTAAATTAGGTCAAAAGTAAGGCTCCTAATAAGCTATTTGACCTATTTTCACCCCTAATGGAGAGTTAAGGGGTGGGGGATAATAATAATGAAGGGAGGCAAGGCCCCTTGACTCCCCTTTCTTTCATCATTGGTTTTAATTATCTAATTTTTTGTGAATTTTTAAATAAATATTATAATATTATTGTTATAGGCGAAAAAGCAGTCTCGAAAGAACGAGCCTCGAACCCAGCAGAAGTTGAGCCCCTCACCTCGTCAAGGGCACCCAGCAAGCTTCGCTTTGTCCTTCATCAAAAAATGACATAACGAAGTCGTCACAAGATCAGCTCGTCAGGCAGTCAATCATCCTGCTCAAGTTCGTCACCCCGCTACAGCAGCACCGAGTTCGCTACCGCAACCTCCCATAGTGACCCCGAGCAAGGAACCCCAGCTTGAGATGACGAACACTCAGCACGGTAAGACTACACCAAGCGGAAGACGCCTACAGATACAAGTCCACAATCGACAGGAAGGGCCCACCCCACAGCCTATATCCTGCAACAGCTAGATTATAGTCTTTTACTATTTTTTTTCATTTATATCTTGATGTAACAGAACTGTAGTTAGTAATCATTTTGTCTCATTCTCCCCTTCCTTAAATAGGAAAGCTTTGTCAGAAGGAAGGGAAGAGGCCAGAAACTTGTATGCAAAAACTCTGTATAAATTTCTCCTTAATATTAATAAAATCTCCACTGTGGATGTAGGGTCTGGTGTCACCCAAATTTATCGAATCATGTTAAAAACACTATGACGTACTTCTCCCTCTCCTATTGCCTCTTCACGCTTCGGAAGCAGCATAGGATCCCAAAACTCATCCTCCGTTGGCCGGAATTTGGGACTCTCTGCGTGAACCAAATTTCGACGTCAACATCTTGGCGCCGTCTGTGGGGATATCCATATACTCCCTGAAGTTCCCATTGTAGCCTAGCGATGGCGAGAGGAAGAACCACTCGGAACTCGACCACTCCAGCCCTCCAATCGAGGGACACCCCCATTGTGGGGGCTCACCAACAGTCTATGGCTGCTCTTGAAACTCAAGAGACACAAATGCCTGGCCAGCCCCGTCCGGCGCTCGAAAGCACAGTAAGAGAGCTAGTTGAAACCATCAAAGCATTGGTACAGGCCCAAGTTCAAAGCACGCAAAGACAAGAAGAAATCATGGCATAGCTCCAACAGCTTCGAAAAGAGGCTTAGAAGGAAACTCATAAGGATCATGATAGTCAGCAACTAGGGGGCTCGCAACGAGCAGGAAGCTCCACCCCTCAGTCTAGGACACAGAACCAGATAATGGAGGAAATCCTCCGCAGGCTCGAATGGCTAGAAGAGCGTCTGCAACCTCAAAGTCACCAACCTCGTCGCAAGGAAAGCTTTCCATTTTTTATGGAGATCGAGACGCGACCTCTCCCATAGAAGCTCAAAGTGCCTGTGATCCCGCTATACAATGGGAACAACGACCTGAGCGACCACCTGGATGTGTTCAATGCCCAGATGGACCTCCAGACAACTGACCCCCTAGTGAAGTGCCACATCTTTCCCGCCACATTTGGGGGAACGTCTCGAGCATGGTTCAGCCGCCTCCTAGCTCGTGACATCAATAGTTGGGAAGAGTGCCAAAGGAAATTTGTTAATCAGTACTGGGCATTAAAGAAATAGCTTGCGCTTCATTGCCATCTCACGACGATCTTTCAGCGTAAGGGTGAGTCGCTCAAAGACTACGTAGCCCGATTCAGGCATGAGGCCAACTCCGTGGAGAATCCCTTGAAGGAAAGTATCTTAATAGCAATCTCAGTGGGACTTCACAAAGATGAAAAACTGTACAAAAGCCTCTATAAGTCCCCAGCTTGAGACCTCATTGAATTCTATGTGCAAGCTGCCAAACAAATAAGATGGGAAGAAACCTTCGAAACAGAGGAGCCCAGGCACAGAGCGGACCCTAATGGTCCCACCACGAGCAAAAGGAGGGGTAGCGAGAGCCACGATGACCCCACTCCTTATCTCGCAAAGAAGACGAAGCCTCAATGACCTGGAGGCCGCTTCGGAAGCTACAACATCCTGTCAAATACGCAGGACAGAATCTTTATCGTGAAAAAGAACAATGAGGACTTTGGAAAGCCCAGACCAATAAGGGTGCCCATCAAGTCCAGAGATCAAAGCAGATTTTGTGCTTACCATGATGAGGCTGGACACGCCACCTCAGAATGTCGGGCACTAAAAGACAACATTGAAGACCTCATCAGAAGAGGCCGACTACAGGATTATGTGGTAAGACCGCTTGGATAGCACACTCAACAGGCTCAGTGAGTTGCCACCCAAGAGCCTGAGCCCTCCATCAAAACCATATTCTAATCCTGTAACTCTCATTCGTCATCAATGACAATAAGTTGTATCAACTATTATATGCTGAATCAATGTAAGTTATCGATTGGCCAACCATTGTCCAAACAAAGAGTTTTCACTCCGTCATTGCAAGGATTCATCCGGGGGTGAGACGGTGCAAGGCCTACCCCATCGATACATTGAAAGCAAGCCACATTCCATGAATTGTGACCAAGGGAACGAATTCCCCAACCACTAAGCAACGAGCTTTCTATTTCACTAAGCAATAAGCTTGTTGTGGAGCTAAGCAACGAGCTTGCTACGAGATTGAGCAGCAGGCTTGTTGTCCCACTGAGCAACAAGCTTACTACAAAACTGAGCAACGAGCTTGTTGTTGTATGGACATGCGATCCTACTCGGTGATGAGTTATCACCTTGCCACAACAAAATAAGATCAAGGGTGAGACGGCCCCAGAGCCTACCTCGACGATGTGCTCAAATTCAATGATAGGCCACCAGCCCACTACAACACAAGGATGTTGAAACAAAATCATTGCAGCTTTCATGCAACTGAGCACCCATGCGGATGAGAAATCGTAACTCTCATGCAAACGAACTCTCATGGCTCAAACGAGATTTCTCAAGCAGTAGCTCACAAGCAACGCTGGGAGGAAGTAATCCGGGATCTACACAAAACTCCCTAGGAGCCTGCCAGATGGATCCTGAGGCGAAGCCATGTGCAAAAGGCTATCCATGCCTCCCGACACTCTGTAACAAACCATCCATGCCTTGACAAGCTTCGTCGGAAGCCAAGCCAATAGAAACGCAGGGGGCTCTTCAGCCTCTTCCATTCAAACTCTTATGAGGCAAAAGGAAAAAACCCCACAGGTATAAAAAGACCCTCTCGGTCCCCCGAAGGATCCAGAAGGCATCCAAATGATCTTCATCCGACGACCTGAAACCAGCGGTAACACCATGCCAACTATCAAAAATGGCAAACAAAAGAAAGCATAGTCTAAAGCAGAGCGAAAAGACATTTGACATGACAATACAGTCGAGAAAAGACTCTGACCAAGAATATCAAGCAGAGCCTCGTAAGCTTACAACTCCCGGTTCATAAAGCAAATCGAGAGTTGGGGGCTTATGTTATAGGCGAAAAAGCAGCCTCGAAAGAATGAGCCCCAAACCCGACAGAAGTCGAACCCCTCGCCTCGCCAAGGGCACCCAGCAAGCTTCACTTCACCCTTCATCAGAAAGCGACAGATGATGTCGTCACAAGATTATCTCATCAGGCAGTCAATCATCCTGCTGAAGCTCGCCACCCCGCTACAACAGTATCGAGCTCGCTACCACAAGCTCCCATAGCGACCCTGAGCAAGGAACCCCAGCTCGGGATAACGAACACTCTGCACGGTAAGACTACACCGAGTGGAAGACGCCTACAGATACAAGTCCACAGCTAAAAGGAGGGGCCCACCCCGCAACCTATATCTTGCAACAACCAGAATATAGTCTTTTACTATCTTTTCCATTTATATCTTGATGTAACACAACTGTAGTTGGTAATCATTTTGTCTCATTCTCCCCTTCCT
>JANHAO010017744.1:0-13856 GCA_026873985.1 Saraca asoca
AGAGTATCACAATAATCACAAAAAAGACTCATAGAATTAGGAGAAATAATTATCAAATCTTATTTATAATATAAAAAATATTTCAGACTCATTATTAGATAATATAAATATCATCTTTTATTTATACAAATCTAAATTCAAGGAAAACCCTAAAATATTATATGGCAAAAACCATCTTGTTTATCTTAAAATTCATATTCTTTATATACTATGTATCATCTTGTTTATATTTACCAAGACATCTACAGACAGATGATTATGGGCATTTGGGTGACCTCAAGTTATATTTTTTTATAAGCAAAGAGACAACAGATTGGGAAAGAAAGTATGAACTCTAAAATGAATAAAGAATGTTATTACCAAGTTAGGAAACATAAATCATATCAATCACCAACCAGGAGATACATTAACATCTTGTATAAGCAATAGTCTAAAAATAAATCATTATAACAAGACATCATGCAACTGCCTACAACATATAGCAAGAGCTAAAAACATAGTCTAAAAGCAAAAATTAAAGCAACTAAAAAGTCTAAAAACAAGAAAGACAGGACCACGAGAGGAACAAAGTCTTTCATCCCCCACAAATACAAGCCACACACTAAAACGGAAATTAAAGCCAAAATTAGCAACATGAAGGAAAGAGATAGCGGGAAAGAAGAGAAGAGATACCTGAAACAATCAGCAAGGGCACTGCTCCGATTTATGGAAGATTTGATTTTTGTTTGGGGATTTGGTTTTCATTTCGACAGAGAGAAATAGGGCAAAACGCGCAAACTTCTAGTTTTCGTCTAGGCAGAAAGGATTTGATTTTTAATTGTCAACATAACAACCACTATTATTTCGTAAAAAATTGTGGCGGTTAAAGCTTAACCGCCGTCACTATTATTACAAATTTCAAAAAATATAAAGATCATTATTAGTTAACTGCTGCTATTATTAAAAGTTTCGCACAACATAGCAACGGTTGTATTAACGGTCGCCAAAAAGAACTTTAAAGGTAGTTTTATAAACTACCTCTAAATAACCGCCGCTAAACAGTGCTATTTTTGGTAGTGTTACATGCACATGCTGAGAGGACCAACATAGTATTGCAATGTCAATTTCAATACAATACATTCGGAGAATTTCAAGCACTGCACAAAGGAAAATATTTGCCTCATTGCCATTTTGAGAGCAGCACAACCCAATCTCTTTTAATTTAGAGACAACATTCATTTACGCCATGGATATGATGAATTATCTCTTATTATCCAAAGGAAGAAAGAAAGAGATCTTCCAAATGGGGACACACAGTGCATCCGATGGAATGGCAGTCGCCGTCTTTTAAAATTTTAGGATATAGAGAAATCCAAACGACGCAAATCTGACTTCGTGGCCCAATGGATAAGGCGCTGGTCTACGGAACCAGAGATTCTGGGTTCGATCCCCAGCGGAGTCGCTTTTGCATTTTTTCATGGGGAACTTAATAACTAATACTAGGAGAAATTTTATAGTTCCCTTCAGCAAACACGTCAGGATGGCCGAGTGGTCTAAGGCGCCAGACTCAAGTTCTGGTCCTCGGTAGAGGGCGTGGGTTCAAATCCCACTTCTGACATTAACCTCTATTTGCTCTGCCATTTTGGAGTTGCATTTTACAACTCTTTCATTATTTAGACTAAACTCCTATTTTAATCTCTCACTAAATTAGTTTGTATTAATTTGATTTTTAAAATATTTTTAATATCAATTTAATCCTTCATTTATTTAATTACAACCAATCAAGTTCCTTAAAAAAATTTAATATCAATTTAATTTCCTATTTATTCAATTATACTCAATTAAGTTCTTATATTAGTTTATTGTTAGAACAGTTTACTGAATCATCAATAATAGGAATGCTAAATATATAATAATGTTAACATTGTAACATTATTATATGAGTAAATTAGTAGTCATATCACTAATTCTTCTAAGAATTAAAATGATAAATTAGCAAAAGGATTTAAATATGTTTAATTTGAATAATTGGAGAATTAAATTGATATGAAAAATCTTTCAAGAACTAAATTGATACAAATTGAATTAATGAGGAACCAAAACACGTGTTTATTCTATTATTTACTTACTTATAGCTCATGTGATGCATGTGTTTGATTATTTTTATTGATAACAATCTATATTATGAATTGAAATTATAAATTATAATATATTCAAACTTCATATTAATTGTTGACAAATATTATATTTTTTTTAATTTGATAAAGTTATAATATTAATATATTAAATTAATTAAATTTATTATTTAAATTTTTTTAATCTTTTTGAAATTATTTTTTTAATATATTAATACTCATGTAAATTTATTTATATTACTGAATATGTTAGTTAAATTGATAAGATTATGATTAGATAAGTGATAAACCTATATAATATAAGAGATAAGTTATAAGTTTAAATAAGTCAATAAATTATTGAGTTTTATTAAAATTCTACCCTTATATAAGCTTTATATACAGAGAGGAGTAAGCTCAAGTTTTTCAAGTAATTCAACTGTCTTATTTATTTAATTGTATTATTTGTATTCTTTTTAAATTCTTTCTAACCTCTCTCTACTTCTTCTCCGATGCAAATCCTAATTATTTTCTCAACATGGTATCAAAGACCTTTAAACCTTGAATATTTTCTCTCTTCCCAACCCAAACAAACAAAACTCAACATTTCTCTTCCTTTTTCTCCTTCTTTTTTTTTTTTTTTTTGATATCATGAGTCACGGTGGTTTCTATCTGACAACAATTTTCAGATTGCATAATTAGCTGTAAGTATCTAGCATCTGGATATAGTATCTATGGTGGCTGGTAGTTGTCAATTATGGCAAAAAATTAGTTCTATTTAAAAGCATGTGCACATGAGTTTGGATCTATATGGAGGGTTTCATAGTGCATAAGGCAAAGAAAAATATATCTGAGTTGATAAGGCAGTAGATTGGCGAGTAGCGACGGGTGAGGAACTTTCTGATGACACGCTTATTTCTATAGTTTCTCCGGCAGCTGGCACACCTCCATGTGTGGTTGGATCTTTGATTTGGAACAAAGGTAGTGACCTGACAGATCGAAAACAAAGGCATTGGATCTTTCTAAGCCCGTTGAAAGCTCAAATCTAGTTGACTTTGCTTGGTAATGATGAGGAAACATATATGAATTGTAAGAGTGATTTTGATAGAGAAATTATAGACTTATCTAGACTCTATTTCATCTACATATCTTCAATATAAATACATATGCCTGCCTTATTGTTGAGCACAGTTTCATAATATCTCTCTTTCTCTCCCTCTTAACATGGTATCAGAGCGATATCATCCACCTTAAGACCTTGTGGATTATACTGCTTCTGGCAACTTCAAAGAGGTTAAACTGTTAATGTAGAATTTTTGGTGAAAAAAAGGAAGAAAAAAAAGATTTATTTAGTTTTAGTGGCTTCATGTATTTGGAAGATTGTTTGCTGAAATTTAGTGTTTCATGTGATTTGGTACATTGTTTGATAAATTTTAGTGTTTCATATGATTTGAAATACTATTTGATTAATTTTGATATCTTCATATGATTTAGAGGACTGTTTAGTAAAATTTTGATGTCTTCATGTGATTTGAATCACTGTTTGGCATAACTTGTGTTTGTATAAGTCTAATTTGGTGAGGTTATTTAATATTAAGTAGTTTGGACCACTAATTTAGTTGCATGACTCATTTTAATGTCTTGAATTGGTTTTAATGTATACAACTAGGGAGTAACATGATTTATGATAGTATTAATGGTTTTGGTGTAATTTTAATGGAGATTTTGAGGACCCGCTAGAAAGTCTAGGGAACGACTCAAGGGAAACTAGCAAAAGGCTTCTAAAAGCTGTGTCGTTTGTGCCTTGTGCCGAGGAGAACAATTAAAAGAAGGTGGAGAAAGTAACCAGGGGTAATTGGCTGAAAACTTTTAGCAATTGTATTTGTTGAGTATTTGGCATTATTTTTGGGGTTTGAGTGTTTGGTTCAAAAGAGTTGTCTGCATGTTGTATTTATTACAAACCGTTCATGCAATTTAAAGTTTGTCAAGTTTTCTTTATATTTATTTTTATTATATTTTATTTTTGAAAGTTTAAAATTAATATAACAAGCTTAAACTTTGGAAACTCCAGCTTAAGGGAGAGTGTTAATAAATAAATTAGTTAAAGTGATAAAATTATGACTAGATAAGTGATAAATAAGAGATAAGTCATAAGTTTCGAAAAGCCAATAAGTTACTGAGTTTTATTAGAAATCTATCTCTTGTATAGACTCTATATAGATAGAGGAGTGGGATTAAATCTTTCAGGTAATTCAACAATATTATTTATTCAATTGTATTATTTGTATTCTCTCTCAACTCTTTCTAGTCTCGCTCTATTTCTTCTCCAACACAAAGTCTAATTATTTTTTTTAACAGTTTATATATTATTTTGTTTAAAATTTTAAACTAACTACTTCATGCCATAAAATTTAATTATTTAATTAATAAAAATTTATGCATACTCTCAAATTATTTTTTAGTTATATTTATATTTAGTTATCATAATTAATATATTATTTTTAAGAAAATATGCATTTAAAAAAATTATGTAGTTTGAGAAAAATTTTAAATTAAAATTGTAATAAGTATTAAAAAGAAATAAAAATTATAAAATATCAATTTTAATATTTTATATTTAAAAATAATATGAAAATTTAAAAAATAAGAATTTTAAATAAATATTATACATCAAATTAAAATTTAAAAATTCTATCCACAATTTAAATTATATCAACAAATAAATTTGCATTGGCTGTTAACATGATGGGTTGTCTTTCTTCCTCATTGGTGCTGCGCTCGTGCTGACTACTTCATTTCTCCGTGGAGGACTACAAGAGTGTTGACCATTGCATTCCTTGAGGAAATTTCAGAATTCGGACACCAAAACTATGATTTCATGTTTACAAGTACGGCTTCAGACGTCGACTCGAACAGCAAAATTAAGAAAAGGAACAATGGAGTACATTTTGACATCAAACATCGTACTGGACAGCCTTAATTCAGTGTACAACATTGGCAACAACATAGATTAAGAAGGTTAACCACAGCTTCTCAAACTAAAGAAATTAATATTTCCATTTCAAATTGAGCATTAATATCACATTTGTACAAAGGAAAAGGAAACTTTTTTTTTTTTTTTCATTTAGTCTGTTAGTCCCTACTAGTCCTTTCATTCTCTTCCAAATCTTATTACGTCTTCCTTTTCGACTTTCTGTTTTCATTAGATAAACAATCTGACATTTTGAAACTACTTCTGCAATAGTCAAGCCGTTTTATGGTCTGGTTCATATGTAAGATGCAGAAGATGAAGCCTTTCAATTACTCAAGCTTCTTCAAGATATTCTTAGTTTCATCCGCATTGGTTTTTCATAAATCAGACCAAAGAATGGTGCAGGAATCATGTCTGCTTAGTTTCAGAATCGGTTCCATTGGATGCAGCTCTCAGTTGTCCCAGCTTCTTCCGAAGATAGGCCTGTTTTAATTTCTCACGATGAGCAGCTACCTGCTCCTGCCTGCGCAATTTGATTTCAGAAGCCTTTTCTCTTGCTCGATTAGCTTCTTCATGAACTTCCCTGAAAATCAAAATAACAATCATTGGATGAACCACATATGTCTAATATATTACACATAATAAACAAGACTATCAAGAGCAAATTATAGGATGTGCCACATTCATAAAACATTATTCATAACAAAAAATTGAAATTTATAGAAAGGAAGTGAAGACATAAGTAATAAACTTGAGAAAAAAGTCCATGACAGTAAAGCGTGTACCCAAGGGTTTTATTGGGCTTAAACAAATCCTATTTCAGTTATAGCAAGCAGGTGCCTCTCTCTTTCTCTTTTCACCTAATTGACAGGTCAAACTAGCCAGTTCATTTTAAACATGGTAAGGTATCATGTTAAGAGTTTATAGCACTATATTGCAATTGTGTATACATCAAATTTACTGCAGTAATTTGAGAATTAAACTAGAACCACTGCCCATACACCAACTCTCCCCTTCCCTCCCAGACCCAAACTCTTCCATCCAGAAGAGTAACAATTGCTACTACTTATAGCTTCAAGTTTATGAGAAAACTGAACTTCAAAAGTAGACCATGTACATACCTAACAAAGCGCTTGTGCTCAACACTGTCAGCTGCTCCAGTCATCCGCCCAGGCCCAACAGGCTTGACATGAAACAGGATAGTAGCATCATTATCACCATTTTCTTTTTCTGAAGGCTCAGTCTCTGAGGCATCATGGCTTTGTGGCTGCTGTGACTCATCCTGCTCAAGGCCCTTGCGGAAAAAGTCCACACAATACTTTTCTTTATCCTCTTCATCAGATAGTTCTCCCTTTACTAACTTATTATATAATTCAGCTTTTCTCTCTAGTGCTGCATAACTAACTGATCCGTCATTGACTGCTTTTAGCTCAAGTTTGTCCCTGCAACATGATTAGTCAGAGTTGGCTCAGCATAAAGAGGTGAAAGGTTGAGTGAAAGTTCCCAAAAGAATACTTAAGATGCCACGGTACTACATACAAGATTAGTATATAAAAAACATCAAAGAAATGCACTGCTTACTCAATTTCCTCCACATCCATCTTGCTTATAGCCTCTGGAAAATAATATCTCAACTATATACATATCACTCCCCTAAAATTTGATGCAGAAGCCAATGAAGGAGCATTAACCAATTCATCATCACATTAAATAGCGCTCATTTAAACTTAAATTCAACAATACAAGTAAATAAGGAGCCCCTAACTGGCAGCAACCCAAAATTTCTACTCAAAATGCTCCTAAACCCACACTAACAGATCAACTTACGTAGCTACTCCAAACGTTACACTACTCATTATCCGCACTAACGAATGCGAAACACCCTTAAACTACAATGGCCTTCCTATTTTATCTATTGCAAAGAGAACCATGGGAATTACTAACCTAACACTTAGATAATCGTGGCCTTCCTCTACAAATGAAAAGCAATCAATACATATATTAACAACATTCCTACCATTTACGCAATTAACTTGATCAAACAATCAATAGCAGCAGCGACCATAAAGGACCAAAAAGAAAAAAGAAAAAAAAAAAGAGATACAGGGTCGTACTTGAGATCACGGGCATCGACGCCAGTGTTCTTGATGGAGAATGCATCCTTAGGAGTAAGCTTCTTCTTTGCGCGTTGGTATTCAGCATCAGGCCCTGCCAATTCCCTAGACTTCTTCGATTCTTCCTGAGATTGGTAGAGCTGAGCCTTGAGTTCCATGATCGATGACGCCCCAACGCCTTGTATAGTTCGATGCTTCTTCGGCATTATCGACGATTCCGTCAGCCATCCCAGCGATTCCACCGCCACCCTCTTCTTCCTCTCCTCCTTCTCCATTTTTAAGTTCTCTTAGATTCAAACAGGTTAATTTCGAAAGAAAAACGACTTCAAAGCTAACTATAGAGCTATGATTATGGCGGAAATTTGATGATTCTGAAAAATCAAGGTTTTCTTGATTTTCAAGGATAGGGATGTCTAGGGCTTGGTTAGTCGAATCGTCCCCTGCGGACGGAACCATCTGGATGGACCAGGCCTTGTCCTTACCCATTTTGATTTTATCTCATTTTCTATTTTTTATTATTTTCACATACGTTCCTTCAATTTTCATTCTCTCTCACAAATGTTTTAATTTTCTTTTCTTGCCGAGGAACAATTAAAGATTTCATATATATATATATATATATATTAGGATAATATATTTTCCTATTCTATGTAATTTTACTCAATTTTTGATTACTTTTTTATAGTTTAAAATTTTTAAATTGAATTCTTCTATTTATTTTTTATTTTTAATTTCATATATTTTATTATTTTTTATTAGATTTTATTATTTTTTATTAGATTTTGTTAATAATTAATCCATTGATACAAAACTTTTTGATGTGATTTAATAATTATTAGTATAAAATTTTTATATAATTTTTGTTTGACAAATAACTTATACAAAATTAAGATATTTTGTAAAATTATTTTATTTTTAGAGAAAAATGATGAATCTTTTATTTCTCATTTTATAAATGCTAATAGATAATTATTGATATTGATCAATTGTTAATAAAATTTAATAAAAAAATGAAAATAAATATCTAATAAAAATAAAAAATAAATATAATAATCTAATTTAGAACTTTTAAATTATAAAGATTTAATAAAAATTTAAGTAAATTTATAAGGAGTAAGAGAGTAATTACATAATAAATATCAGATACATCGTTTCCAATATCTTTATAATCTTACATTTTCTCTGCTCTGTCTTTATCCTGGTGCTATGTTCATTCAAAAGACCCAAAAAAAAAAAAAGCAATGATATATAGTAAGAGGAATTCACACTTAAACCATACATTTATCAAAATTCTAATGTCACATTTATCAAATAAATAATACAAGAAAAATACAAATGCTGGATAGCAGATAAATTCAAGGGTGAAGGAAAACATATACTGCTAAATTTGGCAATGTGTAGCATGAAATGTGTATTTAAGAATCTTAAAATAAATGGCTACAGCTTCACTCCAAAATAATAATCTTCACATTTTCTCATGTAAGGGAAAAGAGAACCAAAATCTTCAATGAGCTTTCCCTGGCAATTATGCTTAGGAGGAATATGATAACAAGGCTCCATGGAAAAGTCCCTTACACAAGCTGGTTCATGAACTTTGTCTTCCTTTCCTACTAGCCTGTAGAGAAGCCATGGCTTCAAACCTCCCAATCCTTGAGCCACATATCCAAATGTAGACAGCGAGGTTGTCACCAAGACATCCGACAAACTTAACAGATAAATATCAGTCCAAGCCTTCATGTTGTGCTCATTATCATAAAATTTTTGATGCTCTTCGTGGCTCGGCTGATAAATTCCAACTATTTCCCCATTAACTGTTGGATTTGTCAAATACATAGTCCTTAGCTCCTCACTATACTCTGGATGTAAAGAAGCAACCAGAACAGCCTTTGAACTCTGGTTTTTTAATGTAGAAGTAGTTAATGAATTTTCACGTGTATCTAATTCTGGCAATAACTTGTTCTTCAAGGTACAGCTCAAAAGCAAGTCCATGACTTCTTCATGGGGAGTTTTCTGAGCATTGAATACTCTTATTTGTAGGCCAATCCTCTCATCTGCCTTCTCCGTGTATGTTTTGTAAAATCTGGTTATTAGTCCCCAAGCCTCGTTGGAGGGATGAAAAAGGTAGCGTCCCAGATGGTGGAAGACTGTGTCTTTTTCTGGAAACATCTTGATTAGCTCTTGGTTGAAAGTTGGGATCATGAAAAGAGAAGGAACGAAATACTGATCAGTCTGCAAAATCAGCAATGGAACATTCATGAGAAGATTTTGACTACGTTCACAGTGAAAAAGCTTCTCAGGATCATCTTTTGAATGCTGTAAATGGAGATGAAGAACTGATGGTGGATTGTCACCCTTGTATCTCTTTAGCCAGCTTTGATATGTCTCAATAGGTCTGTGTGGATTCTTGAATGGGAAATTCTTTGGTAATATCCAAGTAGAATCGAGAAACGGCTCACAAAATAGTCCCATCATATCAGTCTCAAATTTGACTAGTAAAACTCGATCTGTCATTACAGCATAAAGAAATGCAGCCCCTATGCTTATCATTCTGTTGCCCAAGCCATTTACAGGTGTCCAAACAATGTATTTGCACATTGTATTGGCCTTATTGTTCTTAGATCTTACAAGCTTTATCATGGTTCTGTTGTAGGCTCTGGTATGAGGTCCACATTTTCTGTGACCTTCTTCGTAGCTACGTAGCTTGGATATCAGATATGGAGAGGGTTTGTAATGGGAAGATTTGCGGTATAAGTAGGACTGATACCTGCTTATGCATGATGATTCATCAAAACCAGAAGCTAGAAGTCCATCAAGCAGCTTCTCAATTGGAGTTTTATTAGGGTGGGATGAATTATTTGGTAGACTTGTAATTGTAGTATCATTTGTCATTTTTGGCAATGAAGCATTCTTTGAGCCTATGAATTTAAAATATACAGAAAATCATAGATAATTCAGATAGTAGTGGAAGGAAAGACTCAAAAATATAGTGATAAAAAAGAAGACATCCAAACTTTGGCGACAAATTGGAGTGAACCATTTTAATACTTAAAATGATTGAGTTTCAAACTTCAACAGCAAAATCCATCAAGAAATGAGATTACCTGTATCTGACACTGTTATGTTCTGTACTCTTCCTTTTATGGTTGTAACATTCTGAGTTTCTCCTTGCAACACCTTAATTTTGCCATATCCATGAACAAGATAAGGAATGAGTTCAGATTCATTACAGTAACCATATGAACAATTGAAAAAACATAGCCAAAATTGAAAATGGAAAATGTTCTATGCAAAAAATGGTGTTACCTACCTCTGAGGCAGTGACATTCTTGTCTCTTCTTTCCAAGTCTTCATCTTTTACATTCTCATCTCTTCCTTTTATTGTCGTAACAT
Organism: Saraca asoca; assembly: GCA_026873985.1. Taxonomy (NCBI): domain Eukaryota; kingdom Viridiplantae; phylum Streptophyta; class Magnoliopsida; order Fabales; family Fabaceae; genus Saraca; species Saraca asoca. The sequence continues at coordinate 10,569 of JANHAO010017744.1, forward strand.
TCTTAGTTTCTGTCTGCAACACCTTAAATTTGCCAATTCCATGAAGAAGATAAAGAGTAAGTTTGGATTCATCAAAGCAAAAGCATGAAAAATTAAAAAAACATAGCCTACCTCTGAGGCAGTAATATTGTTATCTATATTTCCCAACTGCTCATCTGTTACATTTTGAACTCTTCCTCCAAATTCCCTGCTGTTATTAGTTGTAGCGTTTGGCTTTACTTTAGAATACTCATGAGTCTCAGTATTGACGTTTTGCGCTGTTCCTACTGATAATTTATCTTTTGAAAATCCCTCAAAAAGACTAAAAATTGAGTTTTGGTACATAGAAGTCACTATGAGTACAACAGGGAAAGCTATTGCAAACACAACAAAACAAGTTGTGAATCTTCTAGAATTCAGCCCCAATTTCTCCTTTGTGGCTTGAAGGCTTTCCATGATTCTTAATATTTCTCTGGCTGTCTCTGAGCTTTAATGGCAGTAATCAATCCATTTGACACTGAGATAAATGCAAACACAATCAATTTTTAAGAACACAATAGACAAAATGGCACCGATTTTTCTGACGACAATAAGGTCAAGAAGCATAATTCATGTTTGTATGGAGAGTAAAACAAAAAAGCCGTCTCATAAACCAAAAGAATAGTGCAAAATAACTTGGAAAGAGACTTCTTATATTTTTCTTCTGTTTTTCCTTTAGCTAATCTCTGACAAAAAGAAAAAGAATAATTTTGGCTAATGACCAAAATGAAATTTGGTGAGAATATAGAATCATCTTGTAGCTTCCTGTATAGGTGAGAGACTCTAAATTAGAAATCAACATAAAATTTTGTCATTCAAATCTTAAAAAATATTTTATAAATCATTAAAAAGCCTTCTTCTCATAGCCAAAACTTTAGAAATAAAATGATTATTTGAAAAAGAAAAAAAATAAATAAATCTTGAAGAGTTAGAAATCTACAACTTCCAGTGAATCAAGAACAGATTACAAGAAATTAATTGAAGTAATAAAAAGGAAAAAAAGAAGAAGAAGAAATGAAATGGGATGAAACACAATCTACAGTTTCCAGAGAAAACGCATGTGTAACTCCTAGTCCGATAAGGAGCTGTAAAAACCAAAGAGAAAAAACTGAATACCTTGGAAAGAAGAAGGCTTATGTTTGTGCCAGTGACTCCATGAAAACAACCTTAATGTGTGTAAAACAACTATTGATATTGGAGTTTATGAAGAGACAAATACATTAAGAGATGCCACTTTAAACACTTGGCTTTTTTAAAAAAGGCTATTTTAAGGTGGTAGTAATATCTTTCCTTGCACGTTCATCTCTGGGTTCAAATTATCTTTCATTTCCCAAAAAGGCCAATAAATACAAAAACCTTTCTTCCAAATACAGATTATCCTCATCCCATTTTCAAAACCTCCTGTCATTATTTAAGGTATGTTTTCCCATCTCTATAACATTTCTCGCTAAACATTAATTACAATGTCTTAATACGATGTCTTTCTTTTCATCCACTTGCAAACTTTATATTATATGAAGATTTTATTTTTATTTTCAGGGAAAAATTTACTTTATATACTTGAACTTTCTTTGGAAAACAAATTATTCCTTAAATTTTAAAAGCTTACAGATGACATCCTTAAATTTAAATGAGTTATAAAGTATCCTTTAAAATTTAAAGAATAATACTATAAAATGTTAATTAATTCTTAGTTTTAATTATACACTACTGAATGGGTTGTGTGTGTATATTATAAAGGTTATATTTCTTCTCTTATAAAATATAAACTCCGTATTAGTCATATTATTAGTTCTAAACATTCTTTAAATTAGATTACAAAATTCATACGTTAATGATAAAATGAGATCATAATTTGAATTTTATGCCTCGCAAATGAAAAAATAAGTCTCTCAACAAATTATATGTGACATATTTACTAATTTAAAATTAAAATTAATAAAAAATTAATATTTTAATAGTTTTATCCAATCTTAAGAGAGTAATTTATAACTTTTTTAAGTTTAAAGGCGTAATTTATAAAATTTTAAAGTTTAAAAAGTTATTTGTCATGAGTAAACTATATTTTCTCCTCTTCATTATTATTATTATTATTATTATTATTATTATTATTATTTACTAAAATGGTGTCCTCTAATTGTGTAGCGTGTCCAAAATAGTACGCCTATATCTGATAAGCTTTCTCTCTTTCCTTGAATGAACGTGACTCATTGTAAATTCGAAGAAATATAAATATAATAATATATAAAAATCTTATGTTTATCAGTAGATTAAGTGTTAGTTAATTCATTTAAAACGTGTATATGTGAATCTCCACACTTCCTCGTATAATTGATAAATTAATAAAAAAATTTAATATCATTTCTATATTTTATAATAGTAATGTTAATTTTTATTAAAAAAGTTGATGTCATTTTTTTTTTTTTACAAAAGTATTATAAAAAGCATTGGATCAAAATAGAAGGAACAAATAACATTAGTATTAAAGTTGCTAAGATTGCATATAATAAGATAACATTGTCATTTTATGTTTTATTTTGTTAGAAGAATGACAGTTTCAATTAAACAAAAATGTTGTCTAGTTGCAAGTAATGATATAACAACTTCAACAATAATATTCGTTGTATTGTTGCAAGCAATGCTATAGCATTTGCTTGCAAAAATTAAACAATATTATTGTTAAAGATATTATACTATCACTACAATAAGACAATCATATTGTTGTTGAAACTGCAAGCATTGCTAACAACAAGATAATACATACATCAAGTGCACTCATCGTCCTCTTGTTTAAATGATCCATGCATATGCCTTATTTAAAGGGGAAAAAAAGGAAAAAATAAATCATAAACATTAAGTAGTGCAAGCTTGAGAAAATGAAATAAAGCAATAAAAGAGAAATAAAAAGGGCAAAAATATTTACATTGAGAGCAGGCTAGAGCAAAATGATTTAAAAAAAAGTCATACTTTTATATTGTTTCATGATATAAAATTGATGTTTAATTTACGACTATTAATATTCATTTTTTGAATTATTTTGTTAATCTACATCGATTCTTAAATAAATTGACGTTTAATCTATGTCTCTTCATCTACTTAAAAATACATCAAATTTATTTTGAATTATGTTACTATTTCCGTTTTCTTGATAAAATGGAAGAAATTATTAATCATTAGACACTACAAAAAAAATTACGATTTTGCAACGGAAAATTCCAACGGACTTAAATCCGTTGGAATATTCCAACGGAAATTCCAACGGATTTGAGT
>JANHAO010017745.1:0-13861 GCA_026873985.1 Saraca asoca
TTTGAGAGGTACCTTTATCCTTTGAGGAAAAACTAGTCTCCTTGCCTTTGAAGGATTCGGCCTTGGGCTTGAAATCAACCTTCTCTACCTTTTTGCCCCAATTTGATTTCCATGATGTGGTGGAACTCAAATTCTACCCAAACCTTCATGGCCATGTGTACCATGTCCTCTAACTCCACATAATGTTACAATTCTACCACATTGGCGATGTCACTATTCAGGCCATGTAAAAACAGAGCCATAGTGGCCCCCCTATCCTCTTTAATATTAGCTCGAATCATAGCATCCTCCATCTCTTTATGGTACTCCTCCATAGATTTGTTCCCTTGAGTGAGTCTCTACAATTTTTGGTGTAAGTCTATATAGTAATGGCTAGGAAAAAATCCCCTTCTCATGGCAGCCTTCATGTCTTCCTAAGTCTCAATAGGCCTCTCCCTATTTCTTCTTCTAGTCAAAACAAGCCAATCCCACCAAATAATAGCATAGTCAATAAACTCAATAGTAGTAAGTTTTACCCTTTTCTCCTCGAAGTAGCTATGGCAATAGAAAACCAGCTCCACCTTCGTCTCCCACTCCAAATAAACTTCTGGATCATTTTTGCCTTCGAAAGAAGGAATTTTCATTTTGATGCTACTCAAGTCATGGCCATAGTTTTCTTTCCTCCCAAAATCTCTCCTACCTCCTCGGTTGTTACCATATCTATTCATGATAACCTGGTCAACGAACTCATCTTCATTGGATTCATTGTCATAGTGATGGTCTCATCACTCTTGCCCTCGCTCATCTTGAACCTCACAATGACCATGATCCTTTTGCAATTCAGCCAAGGAATTGGCTTGTCGTTCTATCCGATCATGCATGTTGTCTAATTTGGTGCTAAGGTGCTTGAACTCTTGTTGCATGGCTTTAAGTATGAGTGCAAATTTATTTCCCCCCTCAACTACTTCTTTGTCACTTGATGATGCTATGTTGTAAACTTGCCAAAATTTATAAGGAAACAAGGAATCCTCACAGAACACTCCCTCACGTGTTTCTCTCAATTATATGTCACTCAACCCTTGTGTTTACTCTCTTAATGGCTTTTTCTCATAATATGCTCACACTCTTGCCTTTGACTACTCAATTCTTCCCCTTTTAATTCTTTTTTGAACTAACCAAATCCAATTAAAAGCAAAAGGAATAAAATGTGGCAAATATTGTGAAACAAATTTAACACTAGTTTGACACTAAACAAAGTAAGATAAAACAAGAAATTAAAATCACAAAGAAAACCCAATAGCAATGTGAATTGATGCAAATAGATAAAACGAATGAAAAGAAAATATGTGAATCTATGGCTGCAAGCATAAAAAAAATTAACTCTTCTGATTCTTCTTCTTTTTTTTTACTATTTTGATTCCTCTCTTTCCTTCTTCTTTCTTTTTTTCATTTTTTCATTTTTTTCTTTTTTTTTTTGGTGATCACGCACGCAAACCTGGTGAATAAAGATGGTAAATGGATTAAAAAGATGGAAACAAAATAGAATTGATAAGATATGAGACTTGAAAGAAATAAACAAAAATTTTGATAAATTAACCTGATTTAGAACCTGAGCTCTTATACCAATTGATGTGGCCCCCAATGGTAGAAACCATGTAACCTATGAACAAATTGTTATATTACCCAAGAAAGTTGATCAGATTGAACCCCACCCCCAAGCTAACTTGTAGTTTGTAACCAGAAGTACTAAGAATAATGGTGCCACACTCACAAAAAAGGAAGAGACGGGAGTGATAAACTAGAATGCCACAAGATTTGCAATCTTGAAGAATTCACTTAGTTCATGAAAGAACGAAAGGAGAAGAAAAACCTCTCTTTTTATTAATCAAATTCTAATCTGGGTCTTGACCAGCAAAATAGCCTTTAAATAGGCAAAGAAAAACAACATGAACTAATCCTACAAAATTAGCAACAACCTAAACTAATCCCACAAATTTAGCAACCATCTCCCTAATTAATAGGAAAATCAGGTTTATCCATAATTTACTCCCCAATTAATAAGAGAATTCCTATTTTAGTGGAGTTGTACAACTAACAGTCCTAATTTATGCTTAATAAGATAAAGCCAGTCCTAAATATCTCTAATGAGGCCTAAAAACATGTTTGACCCAAATTACACATAAGTAAAAATCAAACAACTTAGACTTTGTGCCCAAATGCACATTTTAGCTTGCAAACAAAAGATAGCTCCAATATGGGCTTGATCAATTAGAGCACTTCAAATCAGCTTGAATAAGCAAGATAAAGTGTTTGGACTCTTCTAAGGCATGAATTCCATCCTTTGCTTCAGATTCAGCCCGTATGCTACCAATTAAACCTCTAAGAGCATTACGCATTTTCTTGGCTTTTGTACATGTAATTGGTCCATCATAAATATGCAAAGGATTATTTAAAGCTCTGTTGGCAGCCACATCTTGGATCCGATCACCTTGAAGGAGTTTGTTGTTCCAAACCTTAACTAGCAGTCATTGTGCATAAACTATGCTAAGATTGATGCAACATAAGAGCTAAAATATGGATTGATACACTTGTTGCCTATATTTCATGGCCTAACTAGAGAATATCCTAACAAACATATGAAAGAGTTCCATATGGTCTACTCAACCATGAAGCGTCAAGGAATTTTAAAGGAGTAGATTAATCTGAGAGTCTTTCCCTTCTTCTTAGCTGATTCAATTATGGATTGACTCTATTACCCCTCTTCTAGCTCTAGCTCATGGCCTAAGATGACCAAACTATTCTTGGAGAGATACTTCCCTACTTTTAGAGCTACTAATATTAGGAAAGAAGTTTGTAGCATCAAATAGCTTAGTGAAAAGACTTTGTATGAGTACTAGGAGAGATTCAAGAGGCTTTCTGCTATATGTCCATATCATCACATTAGTGATTAACTCTTAGTCCAATAGATTTATGAAAGCCTTCTCCCTATGGATAGAAGCATGATATATGCTACAAGTGGAGGTGTAGATAAGACCCCTAATCCTATAAAAATGCTAATAACAAATAGGCTATAAATTCTTAATAGTTTGGTAACAGATTGAATTATGCTATCAAGAAAGTCAATAAGATTTACACTTCTAACCTTGAGAGGCAAATGATTGATTTTACTTTAATGGTTCAGCAACTGCAATAGATCATGGCGCAAAGACAAACAATAGTAATACAGAAAAACTACTCAATCCTTAGGCATAACACTAAAGCTTGTCTAAACTTCCAAAAGACTAATCCTTTCCAGCAAGCTCATACAATAGGAAGATTTGCAAAAAATAGCATAGGATTTCCAACTCAAACTTAGTAGGCACATAACCCATATTCTAACATATATAACCCTAGTTAAAGAGATCGTCCTAATATGAGATATAAAAATCTAGTTGGACAGTAGAATTTTTTTCAGACCATGTAGTTATATCAATCCATATAGCAAAATTAGATACAATAGAACCAAATCGTGCATTAGTAAAACTAGAATTCCTCTTCAACCAAAGCTATTGAAGAATTGATTCAAATCATGGCTCAGAACAATTTACAATTTCAACAATAGAGTAGAACTAACAACCTACAATTCCAACAATAGATTAGAGGTGACATACAAGAATTGAAGTAAGACATAAACACCATGTTTCAAACTTTAAATACTAGAATGACTAACTTGGAAAACTAAGTTATAGGCAAATTACCCTTCCAGATAGTCCTGAACACTAGAGAGAATGTTAATGCAATACTGCTTTAGAGTGGCAAAGAAGTGGAGGCCAAAGTTGAGCAACTAGATTTAGACAAGTGGAAAAAAATTATAGAACACAAAAAGGTGGAACCTACTAAACAAAAAGGCGGTTATTAACCAGTTGCAATTTTCCCATCCCTTCCTTCCCAAGCAAATTCGTAAAGCATGGCAAGTAAGATAAAGAGAAAAACATCCTAGAAACTTTCAAAAAAGTAGATGTGAACATACCATTGCTCGATATGTTTCTAAAGGTGCTATGCACCACTAGGAAGAAATTAAAGGGCAATGAGAAAATCAAAGTAGGAGAAAATGTTTCTGCTATCATCCAAAAGTTGGCATAAAAATGCAATGATCCAAGTTAGAATTAATATACACATGGCATATTAGACTTAGGTGCATCTATAAATGTCATGTCATATTCTATTTATGCATCTCTAAAATTAAGAACTTTAAAGAAAACAAATGTTGTAATCTAATTAGCAAATAAATCTAATCTGATTCTTATAGGAGTGCTTGAGGATGTGTTAGTCTAGGTGAATGCTTTCATCTTCCCCATAGATTTTTACATTTTAAAAATTCTAGATGCTCTCTAAACTAATATAGCTCCTATCATTTTAGGAAGACCTTTCACTAAGACATCCAAAACAAAAATAGATGTAAATGCTAGTTTTCTTACCATGGAGTTTGATGCTGATAAATTACATTGCAATATCTTTGATAATGCCAAGAAACATCCTCCTAATCACTATTTCTGTGTTTTATTAATGCAGGATGTTAATGTTGATGCTCCTAAATCAATTATCATACCACAATTAGTTTCATCAAATAGCAAGAATTTCACGTCATTGAAGATAAATTCTATAGTTCGTGGGTGGTAGGCAAATTTTGTGGCACCAAGAGTTCATGTTCTTGGTTAAGAAGAAACAATGGATTGTCAAGTTTATGACATTAAACACGTGTACTTTTTGGGAGGCAACCAAGTATTTACTCTCCTTCCTTCCTTCTTTTATTTTGATTGTCCAAGACTTGTTATTGCTTTTGTGCTTACATTGAGGACAATGTAAAAATTTAGTGAGGGAGAAGATTTTATATTTACTTTATTTTGTATTTCACTTTGTTTTTCTTTGTTCATGCTAAAAAAAATTGCATTTATTTTGTTCTTTTAGTTTGCAATTGATTTTGATTGCATGATTAGATAAATTGTCTTGCCTCTTGATCCTTGAATTTGATTAGTATTGTGATGAAGTTTGAAATGTTTGTAGTTTGATTTTGGTAGACGTATATCTTGTAAAATTTTGAGCCATTTTTTATCATTTTTATTAGGTTTCTCTTCTATCTTGTGTGTGATTTTCTTCCATGTAATCATTACTCTAAAACTTGCTTTAGATCTTTTTGAGATTACATAGCACATGCATGCAAGAAAATGATTAAGGCATTTATTTGATTGAGCCACTTTTGCCTTTTTAGCCTATCTTACAATGTAACATTGTTGAGTCCTTTTGAGCCTAATTAACCTTTTCTTGTTACATAGCCCATTAGAAAGCCAAGCCTTAAATGCCTTTACCTTTTTCTAACCTTAAGAATTAATAGAACATTTAATTCATTAGTGGATTGGTTTCTTGAGCAAGTGTGGGGGTGTGATAATTGTTTGTTAAAAAGATAATTATGATTCACTTTAATGGTCAAGAAGAGAAAAGAAGAAAAAAAAAGAAAATGAAAGAGAAAAAGAGCTCAATGCAAGTTAAGAGGAAGAATGTAAGAAAAAAAATTAAATTTGAAAGAAAAAGAAAATTTCAAAAAAAAAAAGAGTTCAAAATAAAAGAAATTGAAAAAATGAAGAAAATGGAAGAGAAAAAGAGAAATTGAAAATATGAAAGTTTGTGATGAAGATTCTAGTTGCTTGTTGGATTTATGCCACAATGCTCTATTAGTCCTTTTAGTGTTCCACCTTCATATCCTTATCATTTATTTCCTCCTGTTTTCCCATGGCCACATTACAATCCTTACGAAGTCCTTTTGATTTGTGTTATATATGTGATTTGAATAGTGAAGATTAGATGATAAGCAAGCTTATGATAGTGCATTTTTATGGATTGAAATTGAGCAAAACACTTTCTCATCTTAAACATAAAAAAAGTTGCATTGAAATCTTACCTTGTGAGGGTCTACCAAGTTAATTTACTTGCCTTTGGAATGAAATTATTTTGCTAATTGATTTTAGGTTTTGAGTTGTCAAGATTGTGATTCATGAGATCTTATGTCCCTTAAAATTGCTTGTTTCCTTGTTTTGGTTTTGCATTCTTGTAATTGTTGAAAAGTTTAGTGTTGCAGTCTTTGTTTTGATTTGAGTCTAATTTAGTTTTGTTTTGGTGTATTACTTGAAGACGTGCAAAACCTAAGTATAGGGAATTTGATAAACACAAGTTATATATTTTATATCCCTTCTATACTTAATATTTTCCCATGTTTATGTGCTTAATTGGATACTTATAATTGGTTTTGTGGTTTGCTTAGTTTTTGTGCTTAATTGAATTAATTTGGTAATTTGGCCCTATTTTAGGTTTTTTAGTGTATCTTGAGTTCTAGACTTTAGTTTTGAGTGATTTTTATGTTTTTGGAAATCTAAGAGAAATATCTAAAAATTTCATGATGAGTCCAAAGCCTAGTTCAACTGTTTTAAAGGTCAAATAAAACCTAAAAATTGAAACAAAGCACTTTCCTATGACCCAAAACTAGTTTAAGCATTTTCATCATAAGTGAAGCTCCATTCCTTATTTTGGTGAAACCTTAATCTTATATGATAGATAAGATCCATTTCTACAACTTTTATAAAGGGCTTGAGGTCAAACTACACTATTTCAATTAGTTGCAAGGTTGTAGACTTCAATGTTAAATTTTATTACAAGTGGGATTGTTCTAAAAAGCTATTTTGGTTTTTGGCCCATAAGTTGAGCTAGGAATTGAATTTTTGTACAAGGACAAGGCCATTTGACTCTTAAGAGAAAAAATTAAATTTCACATGAGGGGAACCCCATCCAATTAAGCCTCTTCTAACCCTAATTAGTAGCCTAAGTAGAGTTAGTGCAGTGAGTTCTATAAAAGCTAAGTTAAGCCACAGTTGTAATAACTTCAAATTCATTTTTTATTTTTTCTATACTTTTGTGAAGAGGAGGAGCTCTACTAGGGTAAGAAATCCAACTCTAATTAGGTTTTTCCTTTTTCTTTATTTTTGATTTTATTTTTATATTAATATGTAGCTAAACTTCTATTTGAATTTAAGAAAAATTCTATATCAATTCTCTTGTTGATTGTGAGACTCGCTTTTATTCTCAATTTATTTCCAATTCAATTTTCTTGATTCCCTGTTTCAATGCTAATAATTGCTTTTGATGATTAGTTTAGGCCCATTAATTAATTGTTCATTATGATTTACTGCTAGTTAAATTTCTATAAGTAATTTGGTTGTTTATGGTTGTTCGGTTAGAGAAACAATAGGGTTTTGATTTGCTACTAGGGAAAATCAATTTTCCTAAAGAACTGGGGGTAATTAATTGGTTTACTATTAGTGAAATTGATTAATTAGTTTTAGTGTTTTTAGAACTTAATGTAATTGGTAAATAGGTTAAGGTGTTAGGCTTCAACTGATTTAGTAATAAGGATTGACTGGGGTGTTGGGCTTGGTTGGCCAATATAGGACAAAATTAACAAGAATTAGTTAGGTACTAGACTTAATTAGTTTCTTAGCTAAGCGGTTAATAAGGGAATGAAATAATTGTGTCAATGATTAGTCACTGAAATCTCTCAGATTAAATATCTCCTCCATTAGATTTCTGATTTTCTTGCTTCTATTTTGCTTAAGCTATTACTATTACTTTAATTCCAATTGTTGATTAGTTAATATCTAGCCCCCTATTTCCTTTAGTGAACACATTGAAATAAATCACCAATCTCTGAGATTCAACCTAGAGTCACCCTAGCCATAAGCTTAAGTAGTTCAATTTTATCTTGACCAGTCTTAACAACTATCAAAAACATAGTTTCCAAAAACCTAAAACAATTTAATTTTTTATTTCTTCTCAAAACATAACATAAAATTACAATTAAGCTATACAAAAGGCACCAATCCAAAACAAAACTTTATTCATACAAAACATAGAATACTTTATATTGTAAATCATGAATTCATGAAAAAATAAAATGCATGAAAATTGTCAAATAAAATTTTGCTCAAATTAAGTCATGTAACATAACAGAAAAATTGGCTCTGATACCAATTGCAAGAATTTGCAATTCAAAATAGCCAATAACAATATCAAAGTCATATTATAGAGCATAAATCTATGCAAAATTGAACATAATAAAACAAACATATTGTGTACCTGATGCAGATTGAGAATCTATGATCAATTTGATCCTGACATGCACACTTCTCATAAAGCCCTAGTAGAGAAATAATGGTAGGAAATTTTCTATAAACTTGAATGGATGGCTATAGCATTGACTAGGGCCAATAATTAGCTGGGTTAAGTTGAGTTGGTATTAGCTCAGGCTTGGCTCACTTTAAATTTCCTTTACTCATGACTTGACTCAAGGTTGATTTGAACTAACTTATTGAATTCAAATTCAGCTTGAGTTAAGTTAACAAGTGGCTTGACTCGGTTTATATGCTCAAATCTATTTTAACAATAGAATATTTTTTTCACAATTTAATAGCTTAAAAAACTTATGAAAGCAAATATGTTGAACAACTTAGAAGTATAAAATAAATAAAAAATGAATGATAGAAGATAGTGTTATAATATTAGTTCTCATATTATAAGAATACTTATTATAATATAAATAATGATTTGTGTTAAAATATAAAGTTATATTACAACCATAACTACACTTAAAAAATGAAGTAATATATTAGTAATTAAATATGTTATATTTTATAATAAAATTTTGTTAAATATTTTATTTAAAAATATTATAAATTATAATATATGTTTATACAAATTTATATATATATATATATATCTATCTATATATTGAGTTAACTCATGATACAAACTAGCTAAGCTCCTTGTAGCTCAGGCTTAACTCATTAACAACATAAGCTAAATAATTTTCCTCATGTATTACCCATTTGTCTCATATGCTTGGCTTATTAAGTCAAAATTTGAATCGAGTTATGAGCACTCATGAATTGACTTATAACTAGCCCTAGCATTGACTTAGGTATGAGTAAGTACCTATCTTGTTTTAACCCTAATGGACTAACTAAGCTATCATTGTAGGCCCAGTTACAAGGCTCACACTTCTAATACCTATAATAGGTCTAGGAGTCCAATAAGGCCTAACTATTTGATCACTAATTATAGGCCCTTACACAATATTATTCTGACATTCAGTAATCCAATTTTATCTATTAATCTAACACTCTATTTTTTCTTCATTGCTATCTTTAAACCTAATATTATCAAGTATGGCTACTTTTTCTAAGTACATAAGATTATTCTTGTTTTCTCTGACATGACTATTATTTCTCATAATAATGATTAGGCGGACATTCAAATATGTGAAACTAGGTGCTAAACTTGATAAGACTTTCCTGTATATTTCCTTAAGTGTCTATCCTTATCGATTTCTAGTTTTTTTATGTTTGTTATTCATGAAGACAAATTTCAAGGTTCAACTTCAAATAGTTGACTTTGAGATTGAATCTGAGCATGATGAGGGTAGAAAATGTAATCCAATAAGTTAGGTTGAATTCTATGAAAATATTCATATGGCTATGGCCAAGCTTGCTTTTGTGTCATTAATAGTTTTACTACTAGTGAAAGCTTTAAAAGTAATGATGATTATGATACAACTAAAGATGATTGTGCAGTTTGTTTGAAAGAATTCAAAGTTAGAAAGTTGAATATTTAACCTTTTCTTTGCAAACATAAGTTCCATACTGCAAATATTGAAGTCTCAATTCTTGATTGTATGTTGGAAATATTACTTGTCATTTTGTCATTTCTCTATAAAAATTTATTAGAGGCTCAAAGATTATTGAGCTCACATGAATAGTCTAATTAAGATGAGGTTTTTGAATGTCATTAAGATGGAATTGTAAGTGTTTTTAAAATGTCACTTGCAATATCAGGGATTCATGATCTCAAATTTTAAAAGAAAAAAATTATTGGTAAGCTTGTTAGTAGCAATCATTAGCTTGTTTTAATTTTGATGAATTTCTTTACTATTGAAACACTTTAACTGGAACAAATCATCAGAGAGGGATCATGCATAGGGGTGGAGCAACCTACATAAGGAACAAAGTTAATAGTGCACGATGGAAATGGTCCACCGAGAACACTCCAACACTCAAGTTAGTTCCAGAAACAAAGCTTCAATATGAATAGTCAGAGTGAGATAGCTACCTAGGGGTTTATATAGGTGTTGATCATGCCATTTGTCATAATTCTAGGCGAATGGAGAGTATCCACATTCTAAAGACACATTGTTAACATAAGCGAGATTCTTGTTTTGCAGTTGATGGTGTATTCACACCATTTGTGCATGCCCTTGAGTGTGTTGGCTTGTATAACGTTTACGAACGGGCTTAATAGCCATGCAATAGATATGTTAATTAACTTAATGTTTGGCCATCTCTCTACGTAGCCCTTAGGTTATTGCTTTCAAGTGTTGGATTTTACTTGTAAAGACTTAGGCTTGTTTATGAGGTTGTGATCCAGTCGTTCTATTGTTAGGTGATTTTGGTGGACTTAGGGCAATCAACTTGTCTGTTATATGGGTCAACCAGTCATATCCTAGCCTAATTGATCAACTATGGCAATGCAAATTGGTATCTTCTGATAATCTATTATGCTTAGGCCAGTTAACCAGACATGATTTAATTGCTATTCATTTTAGACTATGTCATTTACCTCTTCAAACCCATATGTCATCATTCAACCAAAGGTGACTTCTCATATCCCAATGCAACAAATAAGTAGTTGTCTACAGAGTTGGATGATTAAGATAAAAATATGCAAGATCTAACCAATCATGTTCTTAAGTTAGCCAAGAAGAAAGTACAAATGAAGTACTTTAACTCCAATTGGCCAAACAAGCTCTTGAACACTAATAGGGACATGTCACTCAAGAATATTTTGAAGAAACTAGGTTGTGCCTGATCATTTAAAATTTTCTTTAAGTGTTCCTGTACTTTGAATATTTTGTACTGGATATATTTTGGTCATTTTATGACCTTCTTTTGATTGAATGTTACTTCCCTATATGGTCACTCGACTTTCTATCTTGCCTTGTCTTTACTTTGCTTTCATGTTTTGGCTTCCTATAGGTAGTTTACTTTGTTAATTTTGCCGATTCTTTTTAAGACTTCTAAAGGTTGATCATTTTGACTTCCAATGGGTTGTTCGACTATTTTGACCTTTAACAAGTTGTTCCATCACTTGACCGCCACTAGGTCATTCAAATGTTTTGACCTCTAATGGGTCATTCTGCCATTTTGAACTCTAATAGGTTGTTTGACTATTTTGATCTCTAATGGGCTATTCTATCATTTTGACCTGTAATGGGTTATTCAATCATTTTGACCTTTAATGGATTATTTAACCACTTTAAACCCTATCAGGTTGTTTAGTTGTTATGACCTCTAATAGGTTATTCTATTATTTTAACCTTCAATAGGTCATTCAACCATTTTGACCACCAATAAGTTGCTCTACTATTCTAACCTCGAACTAGTCATTTGACCATTTTGACCTCCAATAGGTCATTTGACTGCTTTGACTTCCAATGGCTTATTCTATCATTTAAGTGCTTTTGCTTAAGTATCAAGGAATTACAAGATCCTAAATTGCCAAGGGACCATCTGGGCTTAAAGTGTCGAGAATCTAATCAAACTTTAAGCATCGAGGTATTATTCAAGCTTTATGTGTTGAGGCACCACTCAAGCTTTACATGTTAAGGGACCACTTGGGCTTTAAGTATCAAGAGGCTACGCGAGCTTTTAATGCCAAAGGGACTACTTGGTTGTTTATATGTTGAGGGGTTACTTGATTTTTTCATGCCAAGGAAATTGTTTGATCTTTTACATACTAAGCAACTGCTTGGTCATTTACATGCCAAGTGACTTGGTCTTTGCCAAAGGGACTACTTAGTCTTTTACATGCTGAGTGACTTCTTGGTCATTTACATGTTGAGGGACTCAAAGGGACTACTTGAGCATTTACATTTTGAGGGGCTTCTCAATTTTTGCATACCAAAGGGATTACTCGATCATTTACCTACCGATGGGCTACTCAATCTTTAAAGTGCCAAAGGATTACATGGGCTTGATTTTGAGCTCATGGCTCAATCTTTTCAATTTTCAATTGCTTTTCATTATTTTCTTTCCTCTCTTTGATTAATCAAACATGTAGTTCATAGTTTAGAATCTTTATTGCTTATTTTTACCTTTTTTGACTTATGTGAGCCCCTCTTGCTTAGTTCGATCGATCGTAACAAAGAGATCCTATAATGAATAGAGCTAGCTATGCAAAGCAAAAATGGATCCACCAAGCATGCTCCAATGTTTAAGTTAATGGTCATTCAAGAGAAGTATAGATTAGTGTGTATATAAGAATGAGGGATGGTACCTGCTTTTTTTGTAGGTGGGTCCCTTAATTTCAAGTAGATGTTCAGCGTTTCTTGTTGGCCAGAGAGTCTATCATCTTCTAGCTTTTAGGTTGATTGGTTCATATGGAGATCAGTATGTTCTAGGATAAAGGTTTAAACTTTGCATATTTTGTGTTGCCTTCAAAGGAGCTATAATATTTCTTATGGTTTTGTTGTATTTTGCCATTTTTTTTCTCATGCTTGACCAGCCTTTTCAAGCAAGCTCTACTTCTTTAGCATTTATATATTTTTTTGATTGAGCCAATAACTCTAATAGGGACAATGCTGGACACTTTGCCAAGGACACAGAAAAGTGCCCTAATTGTAGTCTTAAACTAATATGGTGCATTACTACCTCTTTATTGAGGTCTTTGATTTCCCAAGCTAAGGTATTAAAACAAGGGAGATACTTCTTTAAAATCTCTTATCATCCTTGTTGAGAGCTGACCAAAATAGTTGATGTTTTCTTGAGCCCTTAACTAGTCATGAAGTGAGTAAGGCATGCTTCATCCTGCTATTGAAAGTTGTTGATGCACTAGTAGGGCAACACCATGAATCATTGTAATTTAGCTTTCCACGATGTTGTTTGGAAAGCCCGGCCCAATATGGGCTAGCGATTTAAAGTGGTTAGGCAATGAAGTAGCCATTATAGTTAGGGTGAATCGGTAGCTATCCTTGTAAAGAGACGAAGATTGGTAGAAATTTAGTATTTGGCTTTGGGTGAGATCAATGATTAGGTGAGATGGATTATACACTTCATGAGTGTGACTGGTAGGAATTTGTTGGTGATGATTAAATTCATTTAAGTTTCATGGGACTAGATTAGTGATTTGTGGAAATTGCATTTAAGAATTTTGGATTTAATGGTTTTGTGCTTGAAAATGCTGGTGGTTTTGTATTTAGGTAGTCATTGGGTTTATCATATTAAAAGTGACTGGGTTTAGAGGTTGTTTATGTTGAACTAGTTTTTTGTGTGGTTGGTAGATCTGTCATCCTTAGAGTGGATTGTGCGGTAGAGTAAGCTAAAGGTGACTAGATAAGGTTACCATATTAGATTGGGAACGAGGTTGATCTCCATGAGAACAGGACTCGATGGTTGATGCGTTCGATTATTGCGACCAAATCAAATTAGAAATTTATACAACCGGCTACCTAACTACTTGTAGCATGTGGCAACATCGGGTCAAACCTAAAGATCATTTGTTAGATGATATCAATCAATTAGGAGATAAAAAATAAGGGGGGTTGGCAGAACTTAATCTAATAGAAACTACACTAAAAACTAACTACACTAATAGAAATGAAAATACAAATAACAAAGCAACCAGCCAAGGGAATCAATGCTTCCTAGATCACTAAATATTTAGTCAATTGTTGTTAATCATAACAAGGATCCCTGAAATGATTAATAAGTTTTATGCAAAACTCAGCCACAAGCAATCCATCAAAATC
>JANHAO010017746.1:0-13864 GCA_026873985.1 Saraca asoca
AGGTTTTCTTCTTATTTTTGAAAAAAATCTGAAAACAGCTATATATAAAAATAAGGGAAAACATCATTTTACTGTTTCCTGAAAATTGGTTTTTAGTTTCTGTTTTTGAAAACAGTTTTTGAAAACAGGCTGCCAAACAGGTTTTTTTGTTTTTAAAAAATAGGAAAATAAGAAAACTGTTTTTAAAAACAAAAAAACAGTCTGCCAAACAGGGCCTTAGCATGTTACACTTTTAATACATAAAACCTCAATTTGCAACTTCCGTAGTTGGCTTTTTATTTTTTTTTTTTCTTTTGAAGTTTAATTTGATTGTAATTACAATAGGTTACCTTTTTATTCTATTCTAAACCTTCAAATTATTATTTTTAAATTTATTTAATTATTCAAAATAAATATTCTTAATATAAAAATTATTTATTTATTTTTTAATTTTAATTTTAATTTTTCAAAAATAAAAATATTTTATTTATTAATTTTTTTATAATTATTTCATATTATTATAATATAAATTTTTTTTTTCGTTTTTTTCTTTCACTCTCAGTATCTTTTCAATTAATTAATAATTTCTTTTTCTTTTTCTTTTCCCTTATTTTCTTCCCAAGGATTAACAAAATAACGTTTTCTTTTCTTTTCCTTTTTTCTTTCCTTTTTTTTTTTTTTTTTTTTGACAAAGTTGCTCACACCGCAAGACAGAGAGACGCCCCTTGTCAATTCTTCATTTCTCGGTGAATCTGGCAGAACAGAAGGCAGAGGCTGTGATTTAGGGTTGTCCAAAGCACCACAAATGGCAGAGAAAGGGGAGATCATACTGGATTCAGGTTGGCTCGCAGCTAGGTGGACCGAGGTCCAATTCAGTGGCACACAGCTCACTACCACTGGCCCTCCAACTGGACCTAACTTGCCCTGGATGGAAGCCGTTGTGCCTGGAACGTAATCCCTAATTCTCTCTCTTTTTCTGTGTCACAGAGGCATTAGCATTAGTTCATAGAGGCACATTTCACTTTTATTTTATTTTCTAAGAGGCCTTTGTGGACCACCATGCCATGACTCTGCTCTATTTGTTTTGTGATATAGAGCTTTTCATCTGTCCCTTCTTGGCTAATTGGGTTGTTATTGATAGATTATGTACTGAACGCCAATTGTTTGCGATATTTGTCTGTTCTGCATGTAATTCGAATTTCGACCACATTTGACAGTGTTCTGGCAACCCTGGTGAAGAACAAAGTGATACCGGATCCTTTTTATGGGCTGGACAATGAAGTAATCGTAGATATTGCTGATTCTGGGAGAGAGAACTACACATTCTGGTTCTTTACAACGTTTCAGTGTAAGCTGGTAGGAATTGAGCTTTCTGATTTACATAATTATAGATATTGAATGGCATGATTTGATTTTGATTTCATGGTAAGATTTGATTTCATTTTCCCCCTTTTTTGAACTTGCTTCCTGGCTTATGCTCTTCTAGTAACAATTTACTGGGCCATTGTAATTTTAGCCAAAGGAAAATATGGGCCTTTGTCAACATACAGACAGAATCCTACACACTATTCTATCTAGTTTACGAATGTGGTTTTTAATTTGATAATTCTTTGGTAGGGTTTAATGGACCTTACTCGTTGCTTGACCCTTTTGCAGTCAACCAACCAACATTGTGATCTGAACTTCCGTGGAGTCAATTACTCTGCTGATGTATATTTAAATGGGCACAAAATGGTCCTTCCAAAAGGAATGTTTCGTAGGCATTCTCTTGATGTCACTGATATTCTACATACTGATGGTAGTAACCTGCTTGCTGTTCTTGTGCACCCACCAGATCATCCTGGGAAAATTCCTCCTGAGGGGGGACAAGGTGGTGATCATGAGGTTGTAATATAAATTCATGTGTCTATTTCAATGATTTTATCGTTCTTGTTTTCTTCAATATTATGTGAAAGCTTCAAACATTAATTCACATATCTGATTCAAGCTCATTTTTGCTGTTCTGTAGATTGGAAAAGATGTGGCAACACAATATGTTGAAGGTTGGGATTGGATGGCTCCTATAAGGTGGGAATGGCTGTACTTTGAAAATAATGCTGTGTAATGATTAGCTTTCTATTTTCTGAGCCTTATGGTTTCAAAACCAGTCATTCTTTTCTTTCTTGGCTTGCTAAATTATCTCTGACATATTCTATGACCTACTCTTTAAGTTTTAAAGAGAATGTTACCTATCAAGAAACCATATAAAGCAAATTGCATCTATTTCTAATGTAAGTGTTAACTTTGGCTGCAGAGATAGGAATACTGGAATATGGGATGCAGTATCCATTTCTGTTACAGGGGTAAGTTGCTTGTGAAAGGCCTTTCTTTCTGCCAAAGTATGTGGTATCTTTTTTCATGCAAATAAGAATTTACCATCGATACCAATCATTGAAGCTTTTCTTTCTCCTTCTTTATGTGATCTACTTTCTTCCCCCTTCACCTCAAAAAGAATTTTTTTTTAGCTGGTCATCTAATTCTGCTGTAATTCATGGTGACATGAGCCTGAAGCTAGAATTTCACTATTATTTTTGTAGGTCATTTAGTCATACAATTAAATTTATAATCATGCATTGTTTTTAGTTGATTTGATGATAGTTCATGGTGCATCTAGTCATTCATTGGAAGGATAATTCCAATGACTGTGTTTGATGCAGCCAGTAAAAATGATTGATCCCCACTTGGTGTCATCATTTTTTGACAATTATACAAGAGCCTATCTCCATACGACAACTGAGTTGGAAAACAGAAGCACATGGATTGCTGAGTGTTCTTTGAATATCCAAGTAATGACAGAACTCGAGGGGAGCTTTTGCTTAGTAGAGCATCTTCAAACTCAACATGTTTCAGTTCCTGCTAAATCACGGGTGCAATATACGTATCCTCAGGTTATCTATTCTCCTATCATAGAAAATCTTACATTATTAATTTTTGTGTCCTTCTAGACCATTGAAACATGTGAGTACCTTAGCAATAATTATGGGAATCTTGAATAACAAGTATAGTAGTTTGGAGATGCACTCCAATTTGATACCCCTTTGTCTTGTGGAAGTGCTAATGGTCTGGATTGGGTTGCCAGCTTTATTTCCACAAGCCCAATTTATGGTGGCCCAATGGAATGGGGAAGCAATCTTTGTACAATGTTGTTATTAGTGTTGATGTTCAAGGATTTGGAGAGTCTGATTCATGGAACCATCACTACGGATTTCGTAAAATTGAGAGCCATATTGATGATTCTACGGGTGGAAGGTATGGTGGTTTATCATATTTCTCTGTTTGGAGTAAAATTAATTCTAGCTCTAAACTTTTACCATATATGCTGTGCTGCTTGTGTCTTGTTTCATAGGTTGTTCAAAGTCAATGGAGAGCCTATCTTTATTCGAGGGGGTAACTGGATATTGTCAGATGGACTGCTACGGCTTTCAAAGAAGCGGTACAATACAGATATCAAGTTTCATGCAGACATGAACTTTAACATGATTCGTTGTTGGGGTGGTGGACTGACTGAAAGGCCTGAATTTTATGATTATTGTGACTATTATGGCCTTTTGGTAAGGTTTACAACTCCTAATTCTTCCTTCTGTCTGCTGCTCTTTATTTTTTTTCCCCCCTTTGTATATGCTTCTGTAAATTTATAGCATTGATGTCTCTAACTGTGCGCATGTTGGGCTGTTTGCTTTCCCTTTCCTTTTCAAGTATTTTTCCCTGGATATGGCAGTTTGTATTAACTTGAAGACTCCATCGTCATAACGAAAGGAAGGTTTAGTTGGAGCCTCTATTCTGAGTTCTATTACTTATTTCTCTTGAGTCTTCTGTTTGAGAGTTTGAGCATTTTATGTAAAATACTTCTTAATTTATAGGAATTGACTTGAAAGTGATTGTCATTGAGATTGTCATTCAACGCTCAATTTGAATTATGAGACAAGCTGGTATAATATTCAGAACCTGCATATAAATGGACATGGGATTTTTATGCTCTCAAAACAGCAGCTGGAGACTTAGAAAGTTCTACTGCTTCACCTGACCGCCTTGGTCCAATCTGCCTTGTTAGGCCCTTTATGTATACATTCCTGCCAGGTAGTTTTCTTGAATTTGATCATTCTAATCATCTGATTTTAACTTCTTATAGGTCTGGCAAGAGTTCTGGATTACTGGGGATGTTGACGGACGAGGTATCCCTGTATCAAATCCAAACGGTCCATTGGACCATGACCTATTCTTGTTATGTGCAAGAGACACAGTGAAGCTTCTCCGAAACCATCCAAGTCTTGCCCTCTGGGTGGGTGGAAATGAACAAGTTCCACCAGCTGATATAAATGCTGCACTGAAATATGATTTGAGACTTCATCCCTATTTTGAAAGTGATGATGAAAATAGTAAACCTCTAGAAGATTTGTCTCAAATTTTGAGGGATCCTAGCCTATATCTTGATGGTACGCGCATTTACATCCAAGGATCATTATGGGATGGGTTTGCGGATGGGAAAGGGAACTTCACTGATGGCCCTTACGAAATTCAAAATCCTGAGGACTTTTTCAAAGATAGTTTTTACAAATATGGATTCAATCCAGAGGTTGGCTCTGTAGGAATGCCAGGTGCAGCTACAATAAGAGCAACAATGCCTCCAGAAGGATGGCAGATACCAGTGTTCAAGAAACTTCCCAGTGGTTATGTAGAAGAGGTTCCAAATCCCATATGGGAATACCATAAATACATCCCTTATTCAAAACCAGGAAAGGTTCATGATCAAATTCAACTTTATGGCACCCCAAATGATCTTGATGATTTTTGCTTGAAGGTTAGAGAAAATCTTATCTGCACATTTTTTAATGATGCATGGAATTCTGTCTTTGTTTATTTGTTGAATATGACATTTGGTTAATTATTCTATAATCTTTTCAGGCTCAACTTGTTAACTACATTCAATATAGAGCTCTTCTTGAGGGATGGACTTCTCATATGTGGAGCAAATACACCGGTGTATTGATTTGGAAAACACAAAATCCTTGGACAGGTCTCAGAGGGCAGTTTTATGATCATCTACTTGACCAAACGGCAGGTTTTTATGGATGTCGTTGTGCTGCAGAGCCAATTCATGTTCAGTTCAATCTGGCTACAAATATTATAGAGGTATGGTTTCAGATTAAAGTACAAGTTTAATGAGTTGGGGCGGGCAAAATCTATATGAATGAACTCATAAATGTTTTGCTCTGGTGGAATAACTATATTTCTGAGACATTACCCGCTCCAGACTCTAGTTATGAATAGAAGTGTGTATGCTTACTGTTTTGTATCATTTTATCTTCCTGCCTGGGGCAGGTTGTCAATACTACATCGGAGGAATTGTCTAATGTAGCTGTTGAAGCCTCCATATGGGATCTTGAAGGCACATGCCCATACTGCGGAGTTCATGAAAATCTCTCTATGCCACCGAAAAAAGTGGCACCTGTTGCTGAGATGATGTATCCGAAGTCCAAAAATCCAAAGCGAGTTTACTTTCTTCTTCTTAAGCTCTATAACATGTCCAGTTACAAAATATTATCTCGAAACTTTTATTGGTTGCATCTTCCCGGTGGTGACTACAAACTACTAGAGCCATTTAAGAAGAAGAAAATACCTCTCAAGATCACATCCAAGGTTTCCATTGAAGGGTCAACTTATGAGATTCAAATGCATGTGCAGAACACGTCTAAAATGCCGGACTGTAGAAGTTTTACTTTAAACCATAGTAATGGCTACTCTGATACAGATTCACTGGAAACTGCACGTAGAGGGACTGGAAAAGAACGTGAAGTTGGTTTGTTTAAGGGACTATACAGATGCTTTGCTGGGAAAAATGTTGATTTGAAGGTTGCTGAAATAAATGGCGATGATGTTGGAGTTGCTTTCTTCCTTCACTTTTCCGTTCATGCCATAAAGAAGGACCATAAGGAAGGGGAAGACACAAGAGTTCTTCCAGTTCATTACTCGAATAACTACTTTTCACTGGTGCCTGGAGAAATCATGCCTATCACGATTTCTTTTGAGGTACCTTCAGGTGTCACCCCTCAAGTCGTTCTGAATGGCTGGAATTATCATCGGCAAATCGTCCATAAAGCTGTATAAGCGCGTTGGATACGTCATTGTGAAATGATCAACCAACTTGTATATTGTGTATATTTAATTATTGTGACTCTTTTAATGCTCTCACCTAAAATTCAATTTTCTAAAACTTTTACATTTCTTTTTTTTCTGTATACCTCTTTTTAAGTTTAACTCTAGTTTTTTTTTTCTTTTTTTTTTACTTAAGTATTCTAATTTTCTCTTTTCTAAAAGTAAATTTTTGGATAGAGTAGGACAGTTTTTATATTAAATAAGATGTCTTCTTCTTTGAGATGTTATTAATTAGACTCCTGATTGATTAAAATAATACTCAAATTGGTATTTGTAACTAAAAAAATTAATATTTTATGAAATATATCTATGATGAAATATGATATAATTGGGAAAAATAATTCTATATTGTGCTTGATATTGTAAGACAATGATGATGTTGTATGTTGTAGAAGTATGAATGAAAAAGTTGGAAAAAGAAATGAAATCAATCCACAATTTATATTAATAAAAAGAAAATTGAAGTGCTTATATACGTAAAAAAAAATTGAAATAACAAAAAAGAATGAAGTGAAGAAATTTTTAAGAAATTTAAATTTTAAGTGAGTATTAAGAGAGGGACAATAATTAAATATTTTAATTAATAATTCTCTCTTTTTATTGAACTAAACTTTATTTTTGAAAATTGAAATTACTAAAATGTCCCTGTACTTGAATTGATATAAATAAGAAATGTTGTGTTTTTTGTCTAAGTGAAAGAATGCTAACTTTTACATGAAGATATAGTACTATAGAGTCCTCTCTCTCCCTCGTAAGGCTTTGATACCAAATGAGATAGAATTGCTCAAAAAGCTCTAAATCGTTTTTGAGAGTGTGGAGAATATGGAATGCATGTTCAAAATAATGATGCAATATGGAAGCGCAATAAAGAAAATCATAAACTATAAATCATACATGATTTATGAAAACTAAAGTAATAAAGAAAGTTTTTAAAGAAATAAGCACAATAATTAAAAAACTTATAGAAATATTATTGATTCTTGATAATCATCTACAAGGATTTTGAAGAGAGAGAAAAATATTAAAAGTATTGAGGGAAGGAAAGGGAAAAGATTATGAAAAACATTTAAGGGTTGTGCTTAATTATAAGATTCTATGTTTTGTAGGTTTTTGGTTCTGTCTTTAACTCCTGATGATGTTACTCTTTCTAGAGTTCTTCGAACTTGAAACCTCTTCTGAATTTGTTTGAATTCCTTTGAACTTGAGCCTTTTCTTGAAATTGCTTAAATTATTTTAGACTTCAACTTTCTTTTGATTTAGTTTTGCAACTCCATTAGTTTGATGGACATAAGCTGGATAAGAGAATCTAGTACAGGGGTAGCCTTTTGAATATTTCTACTATTTATTACATCTGGATGAGATATATTCCATAACATTCATTCTCGTTTTGATTGAATATAGATTAGGTTTCTTCATTATTTGTACTACATTCATCATTATCAATTTTGAGATCATGTTTCTAGCAGTCTCTTTTTTAATTCTTCTTTTGATGTGGCTTTTGTCAATTGTGCTAATAATTTGTTTTTGGAGTTAGAAAAGAAGTCTGTTCTTGAGATAGCGCCATTAGATGTGGATTGAATTTGATATAATTTGGATTGCTTGGTCATCTACGAATTCACTTTCGAATTTTGGGCACCATTTTATTTTGAAAATTCCTTTCAAACTCAAAGGATAGGGTTAAGGATATTTGTACATAAAAGTATAGTCCCAACATAAAATTCAGGCAATTTTGAAACAAATACAAAAAATGTTGAAGTTTGTCTATGTTTTAGGTGATTCTTGAGGAGAAAAGATAAAAACTTTCTTGAATTTTTAGATAAAAAATTTGAGGAGTAGGACCACATATTTTGAACCATTCAAGAAATCAAACTGGAGGATTTTTTGAGCACACTACTATAAATTGTATAAACCAAGACTGGGAATAGTTATTGTAATAAAGTATATTGAACCATGCTTTTTTTTATAATCCTCATAATTAAATGATGAAGGTTTATAATAAATTTCAAAGATTTTATGGGCAAAATAGATTGTTTCCAATCTTAGTTAAAATCCAAATGATTTTGAGTGTTAAAAAAGACACATTTTCATGATTTGTTGGCTCAAATTTGTGTTCTAATTCTATTAGACGAGTTTGAATCAAAATTAGTTCACAAAACTCTCTTTTTTTCTTTTTTCTTTCAAGTGGTTTTGGAAGAAAAGTAAAATTTTAAGGTAAAACCACTTTGGGCTTTTCCGATGCTCTTTAACCAAGGCTATTAGTATTTTTGATATCTTTGGTCACATAAGCTATATTTTGAGATGATTTTGATGGAGAGGCTATTGAGGATGATGCAGCTTCCAGATAATTTCTAAGAAGGATAGGAATTGTACCTAGTGTAGTAAACTTATTTTGAGTAGGCAATATGGTGGATCCTATTAATGGATGAATTATTGCTTAATCGGATGGGCTCGTAATAGGTGATACTCGGGGTTTTATGGCATAATTTGCCAAGGTCTTTTCGGGAGATGGACTGACATATTTATTCATCTTGAATCCTATAGAAACTTCTTTTGTAAGGGCTTAAAATTTTTTAAAGAAAACTAGATATTAAATAATTTATCTGAAAACATGAATTGATATTTTGAAATCATGAAAAAGCTATTATTCAATCTATTCCTTATTTAAAGGAGACTTTATCTAAGCATCTTGAAAGAAAATTTCATTTTATTGAATAATACTGATATCTATAATTATTAGAGATATAGCAAATTTGAAATACATTTCATTGAAGTTTAAAGGATAAATTTCTTTTAGAGGAACTTTGAAATAATATATTTAAGTTAAAAATTATGTTCCTAAAATTATTTGTTCATTTATATTTTTTACTACAACAAAGGTATTTCTAAAACAAATTCCTTGTTTACGAATGCAAATGTCTTCAATTTTATAATCAATTTGCATTTGAATACCACTAGCATATCTTAAAGATTATTTTGTCTTTTTATAATATTTTACTTGTATTATTCCCTCTTGAATGCAGTTCATATTTGCTATTGAATCTACTAAAGCATAAAGCATTTTTTGAAATTCATTATAGACAATTAAATCAATTTAGAAAATTTATTTATAAAATTAAATTTTTTGAATAGCATTAAATATCTGTCGTTAAAATTTTGAGATGATTGAGCACTATTTACTTATTCTTCCTCTTAGGCCTCTATAGAATTTTTAGCAGATATTCGAATAATTTTTAATTCTAATTCTAAATTTTTCTCTTTTATTTCTTTTATTTTATTCTTAACATTATTAATTTCTATTTGTAAATCTTGAATAGTAATTTTACTAGTATTTTTAAATCTATTAAAAATATCTTGCAAATTATAAGGCTTAACCCTTTCTTGATTTTCTTTTTGATTAAATATTTCTTTTATTTTTAGTAAATATTCTTTTTGAATTTCTACACTTGTGTCACGACTCAAAAACCCTAGTTATAACTGGCGTGAATATCATTCCTTTTTCAAATATTCACCAACCTTTACCATTCATTCCTATCACAATCATCTTAGAATTTCTTTAGTGATATTTATCTAAAATTCATTGATTAGCTAGAATTTAGCAACTTAAGAAAACAGGGATGCTCTTAGGAAATATATACATATATCATATGACTTACACTGGATCACCCAATAGGCCAATATGTCATGGGTTAGTAGCTTTCTACCCAAAACTTTGCGGCAAATGATGTCAGCTCTTGGCTAACATACCAATCTTTCAATAAATTAGAGTCATACTTAGATAGATAATCAAGGCATCAAGGATTTTGTCGTTCACACAACTAAAATCCCATGTGCAATATGTCCACAAGCCAACATGAGTATGTAATCAAAGTATTAGCGCATATCGAGTCTTATAGAACATGTCACACAAAAAGCCTCTAGTGTATACCAAGAAAGGACTTTTTTTAAAATAAAGAGAAGGACAACTCTATTTTATTAATATATATCTCATTACATAGTTTTGAATATGTAGAGGGAGTATCTCTGAGTTCCACACTCTGATTCCTAACCTGAGTCACAGTGCCCACCCGATCACTGGACGTACCCTCTCTTAAAGAGCATTCTAAGTAAAAGTCCCAATGATAAGAGTAGACATACTTTTTCTCAGTTGATATAAGGACTTTTCTTTTAGCTGCTAAAGGTTCTAATGACTATCTCATACGAACGTGAAGATAAAAATACAAGGATCACAATCATATACTTTTCTACTTATACTAGACAAATGATCATGCTAAAAAGACACAAATACTCCTAACATAGGAAAATTTTGAAAAAATAATCTACAAGTGCATTTACTCCCAAATTCACACCATAAGGCCTCTTCTTCATGCTTATTTTTATGCCAAATTTTGTGCAAAATCAAACATGTTTGCCTATCAAATTGGTTAATAAGGCCGACTAATGACATAATGCCAAGTTGCCATATTGTACCAAATTTTCACAAATAGTTCATAGACAAAATAATTTCCACCTTTCTTAAAACCTAGGAACCATCCCTAAACTACCTTACGTATTCTTAAACAGAGCATTCAAAAGAAGTTAAAATTAACCTATAACTTACTATAACATAAAAAACATATGTTAATATAACTAAACCATGTGACTTTTCTATTTACAAGTTTGCTAAGCTTTAAAATTAACCTATAACTTACTATAACATAAAAAACATATGTTAATATAATTAAACCATGTGACTTTTCTATTTACAAGTTTTCTAACAAAGGTTAGCAAAATTATTTACATATTAATGGTAGACCATCAAGGGTCAAACCATCCCAGGGCTATCATTAGAAGTACATTGGGCTACTCCAGGGGAATGATTTCAACATCATGGAAAACTTCACATTCTACTAGATTCAGGATGATAATGTAATGTATATTTATTTGATATGCTCCTAAAGGGTTTGAGACTCTGGTGGTGAAAGTGTTAGTAGTGATTTCCATCGAGTTGTTATCCATTTTTACTTTGTAGGGGTAGGGTTTGCAACAATGTCTTGAGAATTTGAAAAAAAAAAATCCATAGAAGAATAAGTTTGGGATTCATTGAATAAAATGTACCAAACTTATGAATTCATCAAACAACAAAAAGCATACATATACATGTATTCATACCTCAACTAGATGGCTATTTCTCATATAATCTTTCATAAGCAAATGTTGATTATCAAAGACTCATATATAAGGAAGTTCACATCATATTTTCTTAACTCATTGTACCAAATCAGGCTCTCATAGTCACATGCCACCAATTTTGACTCAGTATGTATTTCAATCACATAATATTATATCTCAACATTCTATATGACAACAAAGAAAGTCAAACAATATACAACAATAAATATAAATCTCCTTATTACTCCGGTTTAGCTTTATCCTGCACAATCCTAGCCTTATCCCTCAATGCACAAATCCAGGATTCGGTTCATTAATCCCACCATGCCTCACCAATTTCACATAATCACATTTCATCCTCATTTATGGTGTCATACACCATTCCATATCTCATGAACGCTATCACACTTTACACAACAAAATTACTCACAATAACTATATTATAACAATCACCCGCTTTCTGAATAACTACCATACTTTCTTGTTTATGAGTTACTTTTTTAAGATATCTTTATTGTTATACTAGAATTAATTAGGGTCTTTATAAGATTAAACCAAAGGAAATGTAGCATGAATTAGAGAAAAGTGAAATTGAGGCAAATAATGTAAAAATTTCTAGAGGTATGATCATAATCGTGAGCAAGATCGTTGAAGAAATTAGATTCAACTCAAGGTAAATCAATTTAAAATACGAGTCTACTCGCCAAAATGTGCAACCATTCAGGAATTCTAAATTCAAATGCAATCAAGATTGCGATCAAAATCAAAAAACAAAATAGGAAAGATCGATTCGAATCACATTAATTTAGTTCAAATTTTGATTTGGATCGTAAGAGCAAAACTACTGGGTTTTTGTAAGCATGATCATAAGTTTAATTCAAAAAACTACGATTCAACTCGCACGAATAGAAATTGTAGGCAACAGCAAAAAAACATGGGAAAACAACTTTCAATTTAACTTTACACTATTAGATCTTAACTTAACACTATTAGATCTTAACTCAACATGTTTCTAAAGCTTAAGTATGCATATAACTTAGCTATTTCAATAGCAAACTAATCATCTTATCGGTGGATTAATATAGTATCAAAATTATGCCTCACAATCACAAAAAACTCATTTCCATCAACTAGCATCAAATATTCAACAGATCACAAGCAAGAAATATATAATTATTCACAAGAATGATAAGAATTACTCACAAATGGATTGAATATATCAGATCACTATTGATCTCACTTATAATGCTTAACACTCTTCATAAACAAAGAGATGAGCATTTTAGCTTCTTAGTTATTTGAATGTTTTCCTTTCAACAAACAATTATATACAATTTGATTATGGTTTCGTTACATAGAAATAGACTAAATACACAAGATTTGAGCTCTAAAACTTAAAAAAATTCACATGGATTCTTAAAGGGAACAGTGACATAAATAGTAACTATAAATTTAAAAAATTCATAACTTGAATTATACTCAATGAATCAGCATGATTTTGATATCAAAACAAAGAAAAAGAAGAGAGGGCTCAGCAGTAAAAATTTGAGAAAATAAAAATGAAGGTTGGTAGACTTACTTGATAAGGGAGAAAGCGGAGGTAAATAGAGAGAGTGCCAAGTTTATGAAAGAAGACTTTGCATGAGTTTTTGCAATCTAGAAGCTAAATAATAAGAAAGGTAAGTCGGCTAAGGGAGGGGTTTAATACGAAAAGTAAATCAACTTTCCAATAACTATAAGTTGACCATTTTATTTTTTAGTAATTTTTCTATTTCCTCCATTTTGAGCTCAAATTTAATATACTTAGCAATTACCAATGACCTTGAAATTTTAATACAAATTAGTTAAATTAAATACCCTTATATTGACTTTAATTTTATGCTCATCCAATATTCATAACTCTAGTTTCGATATATTTGAAGCTTTTCAGAAATTAAATTTCAAAAATATGAATTTTGTTCTTTGAATATTCATAATAGGAATTCGATCTTCAAAATATCTTTAAAATTTCATGTAATCTATTTTTACTATGTCTGAGCCTCTCATTGCTCCATATTTATATTTTAGAATCTCTCGAAACTTTTAATTTCCCTTTTTTGGATTTTAAAATTATTTTATTGCTAAAATTAATTTTAGAAAATTTTAGATATTACAATTTATAATTTTATCTATTATTTCTATCAAAGGTCTTAAATCTTTTGAAGAATATTAAGAGTTCTTGAGAATATTTTGATTCAGATATTAAATTTATTAAGTGTTCTTGTAGTTAAATTTTTAATTCATCACTAACACTTAAATTATTGATTTTTTATTTTATATTGTAATTTTTGCTATAATGACAAAATTAACGACACTTATAACATATTATTTCTTCTTTATTTTTTGTATTCTTTTTAGGCTTCCTAGGTTGTCACGACCCAAAACCGAGGTCCGTGACCGGCGTAAAAGGTTACCATCAGAAATCCCTTTCCTTCAGGAAACCCCATACAAGCCTTAACATACACAAGACATGACTCACAATGCACAAGACTTTCATAAACCAATT
>JANHAO010017747.1:0-13855 GCA_026873985.1 Saraca asoca
TCTGATAAGAAGTTTCAAGTGGGTGATAAACTGGAATTGTACTTGGAGGAAAATGGCTACAGAATTCATGTCTATAGAGAACGAGGAAGAAGTGATGGTATCAATAAATATACTCAGTAGAGATTTTGCTCCATGATTGATCAAATTTGCTTTCTGGCTGTGTGGGTATTGAAGGCATTCGATCTTTATCCTAGACTAAGAAAATTGGCTAATTCAGAAAGAGAGACGTAGAGAGAGATGTTAAATTAGTTTTCGCAATATGTGAGATCCACGTACCTGAGATGTTTGTATTTGATCCTTTAGCCTTTAGTATTTGGCTTAAATGGTGCTGCAACGTGAATTGCAGTTGCAGTTGCAGAATATTGACTTGAACATGCATGCATGATTGAAATTGAAGGGCTTTGTGTGTTGTTCTCATTGTAATGCTACAAAACCTATGTTTATATACTATGATTATGATGAAAAGTTTGCGTGTTTTAGAAATGACAAGTCTTTAGTTACTAATCTTTATATTGTCATAAAATAAGATACAACAAGTTAGATGTTTGAAAAATGCGCTTGAAGTTATGCAATTACATTGTAGAAAATTATGTACGGATACAAAAGATGATAATCAATGCAGTTCAAATTTAATTCAAATATTAGCATTATTGGCATGTTAGTATAGTTTCTTTTCACGTTTTCTGTTATGTAGCTAGGTATAGGTAGTCATTTTCTATTTTGCTAAGCTGTACTTTACATTTTTTGGCATATAAGCAGAGTCCTTTGCTATATAAGCTCATGGAATTCATTCAGTTGAGTAATGAGAGCAGTATATTCAAATGTATATTCTTCATTCTTAATATGTTATCAGAGCACCATCCTTATACTATTTGATGGTACGAGGTGGGCAGAATAATAACAGGTTTCAGCTTATCACACCTTCTTCTTCATCAGTCAGTTTCATGGCTTCACCCAAGTTTTTCGATAACAATTGGAATCCATATTTCCTACAAAATGATGACCATCTAGGTCTTGCTCTGTTTCACATCCTCTTACCGGCCCCAACTATAATACATAGAGCCTTGCTATGCTTATGGCTTTAAATGCCAAGAATAAGGTTAGTTTTGTTGACGGATTGATTCCGAAACCACCATCTGTAGATCCTCTTACAGGCACTTGGTCCCGCTGCAATAGCGTGGTTACATTGTGGATTCTCAATGCCACTTCGAAGGAAATAGCAGATAGTTTGCTCTATTTGGATAGTGCTCAAGCTATTTGGTTTGATTTATATGATCGATTCCGACAAAGCAATGCTCCACGGATTTTCCAAATTAAGTAACAGCTTTATGAACTAGCTCAAAGATCTCTCGACCTCAATAGTTATTATACATGGTTAAAAATTCTCTTGGACAAGCTCAAACATTTTCAGCCTGTTCCTGATTGTACTTATGGTAGTATGAAAGCTTGGTTAGAATTTCAAGAATAGGAATATTTGATGCAGTTTTTGATGGGTCTAAATGAATCATATCATGCAATACGAGGTCAGATCCTGATGCTCAATCCCTTACCTTCAGTAGCTAAGGCCTTCCACTTAGTTGTTCAGGAAGAATGACAACGAACTATTGTATCTCGACCTTCACTAGCTCTAGTTGAATCGATGCCATTTCATACATCAGTAGCTCCTCCTTTTGTTGTTGAAGTTTCATCACAGAGCAAGTCAAAACATGATTGACCACAGTGTTCTCATTGTGGAATTTCGGGACATGAGTAGATTGTTGTTACAAAATTCATAGATATCCACCTAGTCATAAGTTTAAATAAAAAAAATCAGTCTAATTCCTTAATGGTAGTGAACTCAATATCAGTGAGCTCTAATCCAACAAGCTTAATGATAGTGACCTCTAATCCCACAATGGCAGCGAGCTCGATAGCAACGAGCTCTAATTCCCTTTCCGTAGCCACGAGCTCCGCTGTACCTCAAAATTCTTTGTCGACTTCTTTGTCAAATGACCAGATACAGTGACTCATTGCCTACCTCAGCTTGTAGTTAACTCATAATACCACTCCTAAGATTCGATCTGCTACTGACCCTTTAATCTCAAGTGTTTATGGTAATTCCTTTTCTGCTCTCTCATTTTCTCACCATGTTATTCCTTGTAATGCTTGGGTGATCGACACATGTGTTGCACATCATGTCTGCTGTAATCTATCTATTTTCTCACATTCCAATTTTGTTCACAACACTTCTATTACTTTACCTAATGGTGAAATTGTCAGTATTGATAGAATAGGATCTATGGCATTATGTGAACTTGGTTTTAATCTTCTCAGTGTTAGCTCTCTTACACTTAGTAACAATTGTCATGTTGACTTCATTTTTGATTTGTGTGTGATTCAGGACCTTACTCAAGGCTTAATGATTGGGAAGGGTAGGAGAAAGAAGAATTTATATTTCCTAGATTTAGACACTGCTGCTTATAATTCATTTTTTTCAAACACTAAAATGACAAAGAGTGATATATGGCATTTTAGACTTGGCCATCTATCTTATATAAAAATTCAACTTCTTCATAATGAAGTAAAATTTTCCAATCCTTTATCTCATTTATCTTCACATTACAAAGTTTGCCATTTAGCTAAACAAAAACATCTACCTTTTACTTCTCATAATAACATGTTAACCAATATGTTTGATTTAATTCACATGGATATTTGGTGTTCTTTTCATGTTAATGCAACAGCTGGTCATAGGTATTTTCTTACTCTTATTGATGATTGCTCACAAGCTACTTGGGTTTATTTACTTCAAAACAAATCAAATGTTCTTACCATATTTTCATAATTTTATGCTTTGATTTCCAATCAATACAATGTTTCAATTAAATCTGTTCGATCAGATAATGCTTTAGAAATAGTTTTTCACAATTTTTTCCGATCTAAAGGCATTATTCCTTTCCACTCCTACGTTGCGACACCTGACCAAAATTTAGTTGTTGAACGCAAACACCAGTATATTCTCAATGTAGCTTGTGCTTTATTTTTTTTGTCTTCTATTCCTCTTTGTTATGGGGGGGATTGTGTTTTAACAATAGTTTACTTGAGGGGATTGTGTTTTAACAACAATTTACTTGATTAATCGTACACCCTCACCTTTATTATCGAGCAAAAGTCCTTTTGAGTTATTGCATAACAAAAAACCCACATATGCACATCTTTGCACTTTTGGTTATCTGTGTTATGCTTCCACCCTTCCTAGTTAGTGCACAAAATTTACTCCCCAAGCTCGTTCCTTTATTTTTCTTGGTTATCCTATGGGTTACAAAGGGTATAAATT
Source organism: Saraca asoca (assembly GCA_026873985.1). Taxonomy (NCBI): domain Eukaryota; kingdom Viridiplantae; phylum Streptophyta; class Magnoliopsida; order Fabales; family Fabaceae; genus Saraca; species Saraca asoca. The sequence goes on from JANHAO010017747.1 coordinate 3,317, forward strand.
ACTTGATCTTGAAAGCAATGAAATATTCATCTCTAGGCATGTTCAATTTTATGAAACTATTTTCCCTTTTGCTAGTTCAAATATTGTCCATGATTCATTTAATTTTTTTGATGATCATGTTATGCCTTGACTTATACCACCTTCTACTGAGCTTTCTACACCTTGTGTTCGACCTGATCCTACACTTGATGTTTGACTTGAACCTACACCTACTATTTGACCTAACCCTGCATCATCTAATCATCCAGTTACCCGTCCAAAGTGTATTTCTAAAGCTCCTACATATTTGTCAGAATATCATTGCTATTTAGTAGCCAATCAATCTAACCCCTCATCAACTTCCTATGTTTATCCCATATCTTCTTTCTTTAGCTACCAGAAACTCTCACCTACTCATCGTAACTTTACCTTAGCCATTGCCACTCAATCTAAACCTCATAGCTTTACCCAAGCAATTGAATCTCTGGAATGGTGTCATGCTATGAATGTTGATCTGGAAGCTCTAGAAAGCAATAAGACCTGGTCTATTATTTCTCTCCCTTTTGGGAAGTGTCCGGTTGGCTGTAAACGGGTATATAAAATTAAATTTTGAGCTGATGGAACGGTGGAGCTCTATAAAGCTCAACTTGTTGCTAAGGGATATACACAACAAGAGGGTATTAACTTCTTAGATATTTTTTCTCCAGTTGTAAAACTTTTGACTGTTAAAGTTGTACTTTCTCTGGCTGCTGTCAATGGCTAGTTTCTTACTCAGCTTAATGTCACCAATGCTTTTCTTCATGGCGACCTTGTTGAAGAAGTTTATATGACAATTCCTCTTAGTTATGCTTACCAAAAAGGGGAGCATCTTCCTCCTAATGTTATTTGTAGGTTACACAAGTCCATTTATGGCCTTAAACAGGCATTTAATCACTGGTTTCACAAATTCTCAAGTGTCCTTATCGCAGGAGGTTTTAAATAATTAGCTAGTGATGATTCCCTCTTTACAAACAACATGGCAACTCTTTTTTGGCTCTCTTGGTATATGTTGATGATATTATCATTGCAGGCAATGATTATGTCACTCTAGATAATTTAAAATCAATGTTTAATTCTGAATTCAAAATGAAAGATTTGGGACCTCTGAAGTATTTCTTGGGTCTGGAAATTGCAAGATTAGTAGGAGGGATCTCCATTTGCCAACAAAAATATGCTTTGGAGTTATCATCTAAGACTGGCTATTTGAGTTGCAAACCAGTTCCTATTCTAATGGAACCTAATCTAAAGCTTTCTCATGAAGATAGTGTTTTAATCCCAGATCCTACAACATACAAATGGTTGATTGGGAAACCTCTATATCTCACAATTACTTAACCTAATATAACATATTCAGTTAATAGACTCAATCAGTTCCTAGCAACTCCACAAGCGCCACATTTGGCTACAACACTTTGTGTCCTGTAGTATATTAAAGGTACTCCAGGTCAAGGAATCTTCTTTCCCTTAAATTCAAAAATACAACTAAAAGCATTTGCAGATTCAGATTGGGCACCATGTCCAGACACACACCGATCTATTTCTAGCTTCTGTGTTTTTCTTGGTTCTTTTTTAGTCTCTTGGAAATTAAAGAAACAACAAATTGTGTCTCGATCATTTGCTAAAGCTGAATATAGAGCTATGGTAAACACCACTTGTGAGCTTGTTTGGTTATTGTCTTTACTTAAAGATTTAGGAGTTTCCCATCTTGGCCTAACTCTATTATTTTGTGACAATCAGGCTGCCCTCCATGTTACTACCAATCTTGTTTATCACGATTGAATCAAGCACATTGAAATTGATTGTCACATTGTATAGGGGAAAATACAAGGAGGCACACTCAAAACTCTACATGTTGGGACGCAAAATTAGCTTGCTGACATCCTTAACAAAGCTCTCCATTCTACTCAAGTTTATGCTATTCTAAGCAAGATGGGCATTCATAATCTATATGCTCTATCTTGAGGGGGAGTATTAGCATTATTGGCGTGTTAGTATAGTTTCTTTTCACGCTTTCTGTTATGCAGCTAGGTATAGGTAGCTATTTTCTATTTTGCTTAACTATACTTCACATTTTTTGGCATGTAAGCAGAGTCCTCTACTATATAAGCTCATGTAATTCATTCAGTTGAGTAATGAGAGTAGTATATTCAAATGTATATTTTTCATTCTTAATATAAAATGTACATTTTTATATGAAACCTTGGTTGAATTGAATGATTAATATTTTTTGCATATATTTTTTGTATAAAAGAAAGCCCATTTATATATTCAATCTATCTTCTAGTATATTGAATGATATGAATGGGCACATGATATGGTATATACTTTGTGTAATGCAATTTAAACTAATTACTGATTAGGTATTTAATTTTCTTTTTTTTTATCCCTTCTTCAAATGCCACAAATTAGTATATAACCCCTACAGTATATAGATTGCGATTCTTTGAAATGTTCATATTTTAGCTCTTATTATAACTTGTGTCCATTGGTTAATGAGCATTTAATAGTATTGAAAAAAATAAAATTTTTAAAAATATATGCACTTTTATTTAATTCATTTTCACCTCATTACAAACTTTTAAGAATAAATTAAATAAAAATATAAAAATTTTCAAAAATATTATATTCCCAACATAGTTAAATACTTTTATACTAATGTCTTAAGGACAATGTTAACAAATGCTTTATATGTTTATATAACCAAAATATATGGCTAAAATAAATTATATACAATTTAATTGCAATAAATTTACAAATAATATTATTTGAAGAAAAAATACGTATTATTATTGAGTGAAAATAAAAATATTATATTTTTTATATTCCTTTGGAAAACAATGACTTATACAGTAAAAAAATCCCATCTATTTCTAAACAAAAGAAAGTTTCCCTTGATATGGATGAACAAATGATGGAAATTAGGCAAATGGGATGCAGAGTGTATGATATGCATGCAAGCAATATTTGTTGATATTGCCACTTTGATGTCATGGTAGATTGCATAAAATCTTCTGCTAATATGACCCTTAGCATGAAGCCATGTCATGAGTTTCAAATCTTTGGATTCAATGTATATTTTTGCTTGACTATTCAGAGCGTTGCTTAAGAGGAGTGACCACTATCCAAGAAGTAGAGTCATGGTAGTAGAGCTTGTTAATGAAAGCTAAAAAATACCTTATTGCAGATATTGACCATTTCTAATGATGAAGCATCTGCACTATTGAACCTCTATACCCTATGTTCTGATTTTGATAGCCTATACTAAAACACTATAACTAAGGATTAGACATGCCATACAAGTAGGGATCCTTGTGACTCTTGTAGTAGTTGTGTAAGCAATAAATTTGTTCCAAAGTTTACCATTGTTATACTGTGTTTGCCTAGTTTTAATGATTGCAATAGTTTTTTTGCCATTGGGGTTCACACCCTTAAATACTACCTTATTTCTTACAAACTAAATAGCATATAGAGTGATGACAAGTGGGCATGAGGATGAGGGGCACTAGCATGAAGTTATGTCTGAATCTAAGTGATGACATAATATGAATGGAGAAGCCTTGTCCTAATAGACATGGTTAACCCCAAACCACATTACTCTAGAAAAAGTACATTATAACAGTAAATGATCAGTTGTCTCTTCATAAGTGTGACAGAAAGGGTATAAAGTGAGTACTTGTACATGTCTACTACATAACAGGGTTGATACTAGATGAATGTAGTTTCATAATTTCCACAAGAACACCAGAACTTTGTGAGGTGAAGGAAGAGACCATAAAGCCTTCTAGGGGAACTAGGATTGAGCATGATTTGCATCCATAGATTAAGTTAACATCTACTAACTTGCTTTGATAGTATAAGAGCCATTGGCTGATATTGCCCAAGCTAACCAATCTGTGGCTCCACAAAAGGTGATAGGTGTATTGCAAATGTTTCTTTGATTTTCTATACTAAAGACAACCTGAATTTTTTTATTATCCCATTCTCTATAGAAATGAAGTCTTAGTTTTAGAATTGTTTGTAGATACTGTGGAAGATGACCTGCAATTAGCCACTAGAATCTCCTTTTATGAGGAATTTATGCTCTTGGTCCTACATTCTAGCTAAGGTAAGATGTAATGAATGGAATAGTAATTTGGATTGCTTTCCACCTCCAAGTAGCATTGGAGTGTTGGTTGTCAACATTCTCCAGATTTTCCCCTCCATACTTCGGTATGATTGCTTGATTTATCAGGTTTAATGGCTCAGATAAAACTCTTAAGAGTTACTTGGTAAGCAAAGCCTCATTTATATGAGTAAGCTTCAAATTTCTTGAACCTCATTAGGAAATAGGATTTGTGATTTTATCACAAGTAATGAGATGAATTTTATGTTGGTTATCCATCTCTCCCCACTAATATCTACAAATAAGGTTATTCAACTCCAGCATGTATGTCTTTGGAATAAGAGTTATGGAAAAACAGTAAATTGGTAAGGTTTGGAGGATAGATTTGCATAAGGTGAGCCTTCCAATATGTGATAACATCTTGGCTTTCCAACTTTGTAGTTTTTCCCTCACATTTTCCATAATTTCTTTTCTAACCATTTTTTTCCTTATTGAGTCATCCATATATGAACCTAAATATTTCCCAAACTTTTGCTCTAGTTTAACCCCTAAAGTACTAGCCATTACCTTATAAGTCACTATTGTGATGCATTGATGGATCAATTGCATTCAATGAGGTGGAAATTGCATATATCTAAGCATTTGAATGATGAAATCCCATGACATGTAGTCATAAGCTTTATGAAAGTTAACTTTCATTGTAGCTCAATGATGTTTCTTACTGGTGCACTTCTTCATGTATTAGATATGTTTTGAAGCCAATATTATGTTATTAGATATCAATCTTCCCCTAACAAAGGCATTTTGACATGGGGAGATGACATTTTCCAAGACTTGTTGAAGTCTTAAGACCAATGCTTGAGATATGAACTTGTAAGCCATATTACGGAGGCTATTTAGCCTATAGTCTACATAAGATTCCTAAATTTTCCCTTTGTGAAGTAAGCATACCATGGTTTGATTTATCTGCTTAAGTAAATAACCACTATTAAAAAAATGATTGAATTATTGCTATTACATCTTATCCCATAATGTGCTAGAATTGCTTGTAGAATCTAATAGTAAATCCATCTAATCCTAGTGCTTTATCAAGGTTCAATTTGAAAATCATCTCTTTGAGCTCATTTTAAGAGAAAAGTTGTATGAGGTGTTGACTATGCTCGAGTCAATTTTGGAACTAGGTACTCTTTTAGATTAGCATCTATTACTACATTGGATGGAGTAGAAAAAATCGGTGGCAATGAGACTTGGCCAATGTTTTAATTGCATTAGGCTTATTATGGCAAACACCATTGACATCTTTGATGTTATCTATTTTGTTTTTACTTCTTTATGTTACAATTAAATGGAAAAATTTGGCGTTTACATCTCCATTTAGTAGCCACAAATGGTGAGCTTTTTAGTCCAATGTATTTCATTGCAATGTAATAGATATTCAAACTCATGTCTAGTTTGTCTTTCCATTGTGTGATTACAACTTTGTTGTTGCTACAAACTTTCAAGTTTATGCTTGAGTTGATCTATTTGATTTTGTAGTTGTGTAAAGCAATTTCTATCCCATTGGATTAAAGCATTTCTAGTGACATTTAATTTACCTACTAGTTTATATGCAACTAAACCTATATATTGAGCATGTCATGCTTGTTAAATGACTTAACTCTATTGGTTATTAGTGAGCTACAAATTTTTAAACTTAATCACATGCTTTTTATAGTAATGTGCCCTATAAGTATCAATTAGTATTGGGTTGTGATTAGATACAACTATTGGGAGACAATGGACTAAGGAATTAGGATATAGGGAAAACCATGATTCATTACATAAACTTTTAAGTTTTTCCATTATAAGCTTATTTCCCTCTCTATTATTTGCCTAGGTAAACTACACCCCACAAGATTTGAGTTCAAGCAGCCCACTAAAATACAAAACATCATGAAAAAATCCTTAGCACCATCCAACCTACATCAAAAGCTCTACTTGTCAACTACATTGAGAACTTGGTTAAATCTCTAGCTAATAACGAAGGATGATGTATTTGAGTACTCATGCTCTTAATAAATTCCTAAAGCTTGTGTTGATGAGCAAGGTGTGGTGGCCTATATATACCAATAATATAGATATAGGATGAGTTAGACTAAGTCAACTATAGGTGGATCTAGTTCTAAGTAATTTCCATAGGCCTAAAAAGTAAGCCTACCTTCCAAGTACAAATGAATCCACTCCTCTGCCCATCTATATCCATTTTAGTGACATCTTAAACCTAGAGAAGTTAAAAGCTTTCAAACTTATTCCATTGTTTGAAAAGTTTCAAACAAAAACAATAAGTCAGGATTGTGCTTCTTCATGAGCTGCTTAACCCTTTGAACTATCGAGGTGCAGCCCAAACCTTAACAATTTCAAGCTATGGTTTTCATAAGGTCTAAGGAAGTTGCTGTAAGATAGCTTCCTTGAACCCTAACTGAATAGTTGAAAACATATTGATCACTTCTACTAGGACTGCTTGAAGATAAGGATCTTGGATTGTAGTTTCATCTAAAAATTCTCCAGAATGATCATAAACATCGATTGATGTAAAATTTGGTGGCTTAGCTTAAGTGTTAGAACCTTTCTTCTTTTTTAGTTGAGTAAGTTTAGAATCTTTCTTTAATACTCTTTTCTTGGCCCTCTCAGTTAGTATCATCCTGGACATTTGAGCTCGAATATTGTAAGAACTGATGCATTTTTTTGGGCTAGATGGCATGTTCTAACTAACATGTTGAATGCTTGAAGTAGAAGCTTGTGCATCCACCATATCCTCATATCTTATTTTTCTAATCCTTCCTAAAAAGTGAAGACACATCATGGTCCATGATAGTAGTATTCTTAGTATATGCACTTGTTGGTTCATCAATGACTATCTCTAAAATACTTAAATTAGTCTACTCAGATGAAATCATAAGCCTATTTTAGGATCTAAGGCCTATGAGTCTAGAAAATAGAAGCCATAATGTAATGGCAAAAAACCAATTCAAAGGGTCAAAAGCAAAAGGACCAAATGTTGTAGGCCTGTAAAGCAATGACTAATTATTATAGGTGAAATTTAGGGTTAAAGATATGGGACCAGGGCTCAAATGTATGACAGATTAACCATTGCTCTTATATGCTATAAATAATCCTAAAACTTGGCCAAGGGTGAATGTCTGATGAACCTAATTTAGTAGCATGTGGTTTAAATCATATTGACCCAACATATGGTCCCATTCAGATATAAGCACTAAGTCTTGGCCTACTTGAGGAATGACATCTTGTGTTACACCTAATAGGTTGTTTTCCAGCTCAAAGCCCTTTACATTAAAAGTGACATTAAAGTGCAATGACTAATTTCTAAATTTAGCATCCCTACTGGATTCAACATCCCTAACAAGAACTTATCTACCATTTGTTAAGAAAACTTGGTCATCATGGAAATTAATATGTCTTAGAGTATGAATTAGTCCCAAATAATGATCCTCCTTATAGTTTGTAATGATAGTTATGAATTCGAGGTAATTTAAAAGTTGTCGAGTTATGAAAATTTTGTCCATCCAATCCATTTTGTTTGGTCTGAGCTTGTTAGTTTATCCTATACTCATATTCCTCTTCCTCAAAGCCATCCTCCATAAAGTTACCCACTAACAATTATGGTACAAGTATTTCACCTTCATTTGCTGTTGGCTTAGATGGATTGGATGGTGGAGAATATACAAGGTTTAAGAGGATCAACTGAAGATTTTCATTAACATTAACCCTTCTAACATCATAAAGGTGATATTGGATCGTGTCACCTTCATAAACTTGAGAAATTAGAGTAGTTCTTTAGGATGGGTGATCAATGAATGCACGTGCATCATTTACAAAATGCACTTCATTAAGTTATACACCTATTCCTAGATTAAATAATGCCTAATTCTATGCATTTGTCTACAAATAGATGACAAAATTTGTTCAAGTCTCTAGGTACAAGTGTCTGATTTATGGTATAATCTACCATAAGAAAAGTAGTATCTAAATACATGCTCATATTTACATTGAATCCATACATGAGAATTATCATCTAGTCAAATCACAAACCCCATGAACAAAGGCAATTGTGGCTTGATTCTTACTTTTAACCTTATAAAATGTAGATTTCTTAAGAAGATTTTTAGCCAATCAACCTAGTAAAAAGGGTCTATAATAGCACCAAGGTATTCAGCAAAGTCCAAAGTTTGGCACTCTGATGGAAGCCTATTTGAACCAAAACTAGGATTTTTGCAACATGTAAATGGTTTGGTTAAATGTTTAGCCTCCAATGGTTAAACACCAGTAAGGCTCCTTGAACTGCCTAAGGACCATAGGCATAAACATACTTTTTGTCATCCTTTAGCTCAAAATGAATGGCATAAGACTGATCTTCCTTACCAATAACCTAAAATGCACCACACAAGTCCCATGCATTTCTCAAAATTGTATGCATGCATCAAGGTGACATGGATCTTTCATCAATCAAATAACCTATAGGACATCTTCCTTTTCTAGCTTTGCTGTCAACTAAAATTTGTGGGTTTGGTTCCATTATAGGGCCTCTTCTAGATCGTGTAAAAAATTTCTCTTGCATGTCATCTTGCATGGTGTCCAAATCAACTTCAGAGTCTGAACTTGAGTTTAACCATTCCATTTCTTTGTATCTCGATAAGAAGTTTAGCTTGTATGCAAGGTTTAGTGGTAAAAACTTTACCAACAATAAGAAAAAGTACAAGCAAAACAAACAAAAAGATATGATCAAGAAACTTAAATAAAGAGAGAAAAAGTGAGGAAATTGAGAAAGGGAAGTTGGATTTGTAGGGACTAAGACAAACAAGACTTGTTCGTATAGTAGACAAGCTACTCTTGAGTTCTTAATTTGAGACTTATTGCTTTAGCATAACATAAATGGACATCGTAATTAGAAATAATATTTCTTCATTGAATTTGAATTAGAAAATGATTTAACGATAAAAAAATTTAATCATGTGAAGATCATGTATAAAACATATGTTTAACATCACTGTTCAACAATTTAAGCATATAGTTACTACAACATTTTTGACTTTTGGCAACGGCCAAAAACCATTGCCTAAAGTGTGAAAACTATTGCCTAAAAGACTAGGCAACGATTTTTGGCCATGCTCTTATCCAACATTGCCTATTCTTTTAGGCAACAATTTTTTCGAGGTTTTTGGCAACAACTGAAAAAATTGTTGCCTACTGTTCAGTTATAAGCAACGATTTTTCTTATTTTATTTGGCAATGCTTTCTAACTGTTGCCAATTATATTAAAGGCAATGTGTAAAAATCGTTGCCTATATGTTATAGGCAACGGTTAAAAAGTATTGCCAATTATATTAAAGGCAACGGTTTTTGATAATAAGCAATGGTTTTCAAGATATAAGTAATACTTTTACATTGTTGCTAATCATAGGCATTTATTTAATTTGTATTTATCATATTTTTTGAAATCTAATTTGAAGCATATATAAAAAAGAAAAATTAAAACATTCATTTCATTAAAAAATAATTAAGGCATTTATTTAATTAAAAAAATAAAGTATTGAATATAATTGAATATCTATTGTTTCAATTTCAAAATATAGTTTTACCTAAATAAACCCTTTCAACAAATTTATAATATTCTAAAAAACATTATGTAAACCTTCCATTCCGCTCTCATAAATTTTCAGGTGGCTCATTGATCAAAGATGTCAATTTCTGTTTTTCTTTCTCTGCTTTCTGTAATGCTAGATTCTTGATAATTGGACATACTTAAAAGTTTGAAAAAAGTTATCCTGTAAAAAGTTTTGAAAAAAAATTATAGTACATAAACATATTAAATATAGTGTGAAAGCTCTTTATGTTGCTTGTTTAGCACTTTTTTGAGCATATTGTGTTTCTGGACACAAAAATCTCAAGTCTAATAATCACAGTAAACATAAAAAATATTCCAATAATCATAGAACTATAAAAATATGAATACTTATGTTTTACCAGAAACCTATAGTAAGACATATATTCGAAATTAGGTTCCAAAGCAATATAAAATGCATTCATCAACTTCTTGACAAAATTATGTCTGAACAATTTAGGATATTTGGACTATTTCTTATTGATTCCAGTGTTAAGGTAAAAACTAAATTTAGAACTTCATCAGACTTTAACATATACAATTTATGTAAAGACTTTAGTATTTTTTAAGCTTAAAAGTAATATTACATATTTGGTGCAATGAAATCTATGGTTACTTGGTTAGATTCCTAGACAAGAATTTTGTGCTTAGATAAACATGTTAGTTCATCTTCAATCATCAAGAATGTGTAAAAGAACTTTGAAAAATAGCATCAAAGTCCAAGAACTTGACAAGATAGAAAATGAGTCTTCATGGCATT
>JANHAO010017748.1:0-13862 GCA_026873985.1 Saraca asoca
CCTTTGCATATGCATCCAATTCTCTAAGTGTTTTGGCCTTCGATTTTGGTCCACGTATGAGCTCCATGTCATCCTTTCCATGTGTTCTAGCCTTGACATCTTGATCTCCATCACCAGCCTATGGCCTTTGAGACTGACAGAGTTCAAGCATGACAATAATGTTAAGAGGCACTTGAAAGCATAGTGAAGGAGTTGGCCAATGTAGTTAGGGCATTGGCCCATGCATAGACCCAATGTATACAAAGACAAGTTAAGGCTTTAGTGCCTGGAGGGAGACCCCATTAGCCAAGAAAGCAATAAGAGAAGCCCTTTAGGGGGAACATCCACGAGATGGGTTTGTTCATTCGTATGATTCGCGATTGAGGTCGGAGGTCTATCGAGCTCACAACAACGATGATGGAGACGATCAGTGACATGAGAACTCATATCGAGAGGAAGACACAAATTGGACCCATCATGGACGTAAGTTGGACCACCACTCCTACCATCAGGGGGTGACAGGAGTTGTTGGACCACTAGCTGTCGATCCAAAACTCAAGACCCTATGATTGAAGAGCTATTTTGGAGGGTGTAACAACTTGAAAAGTGACCTGTAGCTTAGGGTTGACAAGATCGTTATGAGGAAAGTACCCCATTCGATAAGGAGATCCAAATAGAGACTTTTCTTTACAGATTTAAGATCCCCAACATCCTGTAATACAATGGGAATAATGACCCGTATGACCACCTGGACACGTTCAATGTCCAAATGGATTTTCAGACAACCAACTCATTGGTCAAATGTTGTGTCTTCCTAGCCACCCTTGGGAGAATACTACGGGCATGGCTCAGGAATCTTTTGACTCATAGTATTCACAGCTAAGAGGAATGTTAGAGAAGATTCCTTGACTAGTATAAGGTGTAAAGAAGGCAGCTCACACCATCTTGCCACCTCATGACAATCTTCCAACAGAGAGATGAGTCGCTAAAAGACTATATCGCCAGGTTCAGATGCGAAGTCAATAATGTGGAGAATCTCTCAGATGAAAGTATCCTTACAGCGATCTTAGCTGGACTCCATAAGGATGGGAAACTATATGAGGAGATATACAAGTCCCCAGTGAAGGACTTGGGTGAGTTTTATGAGTAAGCCGTCAAGGAAATCAGGTGGGAAGAAACTTTTGGCTCGAAAAGGTTTAATCAAGGGAGCAAGAAGAATGGCTACAGTAGGAATAAAAGGAGTAATGGTGGGAATGAGAAAGAGAACCAGGACGATGACTCTGGTAGCCAGACCATAAAAAGGGCCAGGAATGAGTGACCTCAGCGTCAAGGTCACTATGAAAGTTATAGCATCCTATCAGACACTCAGAACAGGATATTCGCAGCGATAAAGGATAGGGAGGATTTCAAAAAGCCCAATCCCACAAAGGTTCCCAACAAATTTAGGAACAGAAATAGATTGTGTGCATACCATGATGAAATTGGGCACAATACCTTAGAATGCTAGGAATTTAAAGACACAATTGAGGGCTTGATTAAGAGAGGTCGTTTAGGGGACTATGTTATGTGACCCGTGGAACAATAATCTTAACAACCCTAATAAGCTTTTGACCAATAGTAGTCCCCTATAGTAAGAACCATATTTTGATTTTGTAATGCTATCTGGAAAGTGCAAATATCTTAAATTGATATGTCTACTAATCTTTGAATAAATTTTCAATGAAGCTTGGTACTGAAAGTGAGCTACTTTGTTGACAAACTTAAATCACACTGGCTGAGGCCATCCTCAAAACATTCAGCCTAACAAATATACATTATCTTGCTCGACAAATATATATTGTCATGGTTAAATTGACAAATATACATTGTTGTGCTTAGTAAATATACATTGTCGTGGCAAGCCGGCTAAAGTGCAGCTCTCATGTGATCAATTTATTAAGATACAACCCTCTAAACAAAGCCAACCTGACAAATATACATTATCACAGATAACCCAATAAATATACATTACCTTGCTCGCTAAATATACATTATCATGGACAACACGGTAAATATACATTGCCTTGCTTAAATATACATTATCGTGGCTAGCCCTGTAAATATACATTGTCACATTTGGCAAATACATATTGTCACAGCATACTAGCCAAAGTGTAACTCATATGATTAATCTATAGCTAGCTGAGAAATGACAAATATGCATTGCCTTGCTTGGTAAATATACATTACCATAGTGAACCGATAAATATACATTATCTTGTTTAGCAAATATACATTGTCGTAAAGACCCGATAGATATACATTGCCTAGCTTGAGCAAATATACATTACCATGGATCACAAATTGAAATAGTGAGAATATGACCTTTTGCTCGCAACTCTCATATGACCTATTGCTTGTAGCTCTCATGCGACCTATTGATCGTAGCTCTCATGTGATCTATCACTCACAGCTCTTATGTAGTCTTATATTTAAATGTGTAGCCCTAATGCGACCTACCTAATGTGCCAGCCAAGATGCACCTAATCGCCTATTAATCACTCAAACTTGTCCTAGTTAAAGCACAATCTGAGCATTCTTGGTGCTCACTGCAAATTAAGGCCAAGTCTCTCATAACTATCACAATATTTAATTCATGAGAATTGAGACTACGCTTTCATGCAATCTGCTGGCCATTTAGCATGACACATATTGTTTGTGGTCATGATTTGTTGGTTACAGCCTACTTATATAAATTCATACAATCTACTCAAAATTTCATTTCATTATCCATTATATTTCGCTCACTGAGGTCGATTGACTAATCGGGCTCTCTTTTTACTTAACAATAATTGAGTTGTGATTTGTAGGAATCTATCCATAATAGCCTACATATTATTTTCCATAGAACATCTAATGTGATGCATTTGGAAAGGCAAGGAAAAATGAAAAGATTCATTCAATATCTCCTTTGATGAGGTAAATTCATGCAAAGCCCAGCATTAAGTGCAAAGTTAAAAAATGAAATACAAAATTACAAGATTGCATCTTAAGAAGCCTAATCCTTAGAAGCTAGGTTCTTTTTAAGGGAAGGACTTATGCATGGGGTGGGTAGGTCATTCCTTATCTGATCATCAGGGGTTGCCATGACCTGTGGATTGCTCCCTTTTTCAATCTCACCTTCGGTAGGAGGGGCATCACTTGCAAACTTCGCACCTTTGTCAGAAGAAGTAGCCTTCACAGCTTTTGTAGCTCTCCTCTCGAAGCCCTTTATTGCCCTAAGAGCATTATGCCTGAAAAAGGAAAAGTCCATATTCTGGTACTGCTCCCACAAGGTGTACAAGAACAAGAGGGAGGTTTTGGATTCCACTTTCTCAGTTACCTTTGCAACCAGCTCAGTGATTTTAGCCTTAATCCAAATGACTTCCTTTTGTTTCAGAGTGACTTCCTTTCTGGCTACTTCAAGCTCCTTCTTGGCAACCTCCACCCATCATGCTGCAGCTTTAGCTTACTGCATCGCTACCTTAGCACCCCGAAGTGTCACACTCATATTGCTTTTGGCTTTTGATAGCTCATCAACCATTTTGTTGAGGCTGGTTGTGGCAGCCTCGCAACTTGCCACCTCATGAGATCGAGCTTCCTCAGCTTCTCTCTGAGCGATCTCAGCATTCATTGCTCTATTTTTTAGCTTTTGCACCTTAGCGATTACAGCAGCTAAGTTGCCCTCCAGTTTGGCATTCTTTTCCTCCTAAGCTTGGAGCATTTCCCCCATCTTTATTATTCCTTGCACACCTTGGAAAATTAAATAGATCAAGTCAGATCACAAGGGAAGTAAAAGAATCAAGGTAAAAAGGCATTACTTACCAGCAAGCCATGATGGGTGGCGTAGTGGATCAACCCTCCATTTAAGACTTCTTCTACTTCTAATACTTGAGGACTAGTGTGGGGTCCCAAGATTACCCTTACATTCCCTTGGAGAAAGTCAAAATACTCCTATATGTTTGGGCTAAGGCTCACTGGATGCTCCTTAGCCGCGACCTTATGAGCCACCTATTTTAATATGGTAGCGACCCTCTCTCCCTTGTTTCCTTTTCTTCTCTTGGCAAGGGGGTTGGATGGGGTCGTGACCTCGACCACCTCGGTCACCTCATGATGTGAAGTAGGGGCTAACTTATATGAAGGCATCTCAGTCAAGACAAGAGGAGATTAATTTATAGTAGCAGGGTTGCAGTACCTTTAGGACCTGATAAGGTCACAATGACTTCAGAGTCTTTGGGCTTTTCTAGAGTTGGCCTCTAGAGAATGAGCTTTACCATATTTTCATAGTCTCCAAAATGCATTGGATCGATCTCCTTAACTTGGTGAGCTCTGATCTCTCTAGTAAGCTTGATGTTCAGTGCTAAAGCGAGCTTATGAGAACTAAGAAGATTGTCATCGAATCTAAGATTATTTTTCAGGTCACTTATAGTGGTGAACCAATCTAGTACCTTAGCCTCTTCAACCCCTAGCGTTGGCTTCTCCTTGCCAGCCTTGTCTACAAAAATAAGATAGAATGTTAGAAACAACAATATGAATTCATGATAACTCACATGACCTCAGCTCGCTTACTAGGTGTTAAGACAAAACCAAAGTTGTGAAAAGGACACAAAGATGGGCATGAAATATAAAACCAATGAGTCTTATAATTCCCTACGTTCGATTTATCCTTAGCATCCCCTTGTGACAGAACCCTCTTGAAATCGGTATGCCAAGCCGAGAGGTAATAAATCCCATCTAGATAGCCCATACTCCTAATACTATAGAGGTGGCACAAAACTCTTGCAAATGGTAGGAGAAGATTATTTCTCAAGTACATAGTGCAAGAGAAGTGAGCTGAGAGTAGGAGCTTGGGATCAGTTGGAATTGGGAGAGCTTCAATTTGTTTAATAAATTAATAATGTATGGGTGAACTAGAAACCTAAACCTAGTAGCGAGATGTTGGGTACTAACGACAACAAATCCCCAAGGACGATGAGCTCTATGGTCAGTAGGGGAAGGTGCCATAAGACAACAACCTTTAGGGAAGCAGTAATATTCAACTATGCTTCTAAGATCGTCCAATAGTTGAAGGGTAATGATTAAAAACTAAGTGATTCAGAGAACTCTTAGTGACCTACCACCACTCACTAGGTCAGGACCACTCCTAAAGGCTATTTCTACTAAGGTGCATGCCAGCTCCTCACTTCGAGCTGGGAAGTCAGGCTTGTCATCATTTCCTATTTAGTGGCTTTGGTGTTTATGAACTGTAATAATCTACATAAAAGGATAAATAGTCAGGTCGCTTCAAGTGAACCATATTAGAAAAGCTTATACACGCCTCAAGCCACTGTAATAGAGATCTAAACTATTGAAAGCCTGGAGGGGGCTTAACCAACAAAGCTTGATAGACTACTAAACCCTAGGAAATAGAAAGCTAAATCCTATAACCTACAGCCTAAAAACCTATAGGCAAAATTTCTAGCAGCAAATAAGCACTCACTGCCAGACTAGGTAGTGTGATACCAAAAATCCATGAAACAAGACATTCTAAAAGCAAAAGTCCTAAGAAGGCTTACCATGACCAAAGGATGAGTTGAGTTCTAGAATGAACAAGGATGAAATGGATTCTGAATAAATTGATTGATTTACAACAATAGCAATAGTAGAATCAATGAAGTAGGAGAATGAGACTGGAGAAAACTGCTTGAGAACTTGAGAGGCAGAATGTCTGTCTTCAAAAGTAAGAGGGAAAAGAGGGGGCTCCCATCTAATATGGCCCTAGTGGCTTAGCCATTCGATTTAGAGGCTGATCAAATACCCATGATCTGATGGTCTAGAAAATAATGTGGCTTAGTCATTGTCACACTGTAGTCATGCAAAAGCATGCGTATTTAATTCAGTAATGATGGAATGGGCAAATGAAGCGACAAAACAGAAATCCAAATGACAACATGACTCATTGCAGTCTCTAGCTTTTGCCAGCAAACTAAACTCCTAGTCTGCAGAACGAATTAAGAGTTGGGGGACTAATGTTATGTGTATTTTCTGGTACTATGTGAAATAGGCTGGCAAAAGCCCAGCAGACAAGTTCAAGAGGGAGAGGGGCATTCCGTCCATGACCTAACGTCGAGGTTGTTTAGTAAAGGCATTAGATAGCCAGTCTCAAGCTCAAGATACGAGACGAGGCCAAAAGTAATGACCCTCAGCTCCCTAGAGACGAGCTCCAACTCGCTAGGCTAAGCAGGCTCTCAACTATCTTCTAGAAAGTATACCATGGTTAAACCCAGAAATGGGACCAACTGGCATAACAATAGGTCCCCTAGTGCGAGCTCAGACTACCTACCTAACTACTTTAAGCATAGGTACGGACACCTAAGTCTAATTAATAGTCAAAGGCACATTCTCCCAGTTGACAAGTCAGCCTCCAAGACTTAACAAAGAATGGCCAAGCATTTATTGCCCACAGCGGCGGACAAGATGGTTTTACAAGTTATCAAATTACACTTGTAACCCTCACTACCTCTATAAATAGAAAGAAAAATCATTATAATTAGGAAGAGAGAAGCAGATATATGCAGAAACTCTACTAAAATAGCAAAAGAATATTTGTATTGTTGTTTTGCTAGCTTGAATAGTAAAACAACTGCAAAAAAGTAAATATAAACCACCATGGATATAGGGGTCATACTGACTTTAGCCGAACCACGTTAAAAAACCCTCTTTGCCTTTGCTGATCTTCCTTTCCATCTCTTCATCTCACATTCATCCCACCAAATTGCAATTTGGGGGTTTCAAGAACTATTTTGGTTGACTGAGATTTGGGCTTATCAAATTTCACTGTCAACAGAAATTAAAATTTATATTTATAACTTCTAATTTATAAAGAAATTAATTGGATTAATAATTTTGCTTTGACCATGTATAACAGAAGGGATGACATTCCTATAATTTTAGTCTATTTTCTCAATATTGTGTCCTATATTATGATGCATTTCATATGATGCCTATATTTTAACTTCTTTTGCTTCGTGGTCATAGGTGATTTAGCATGTGATTATGCCAAAACTTAGGCTGTAATGTTTCTATGGCATGCTTCTCTTATCGAGACATGTTATTTTCTAACTCATTTGATAACATATACTAGTTATGACTTTGGAATTGTTAGGTGCTTTTTTGGTTTATCTTTTGTAGGATTTTATTTATTTGTTTTTAGAGCATACATATCCGGTGAATTCAATGATTTTACATGTATAATTATTCCTTTTATATGGAGGAATATTTGCCTCAGGTGGTGGATTTATTTGTTTGTGTTATTTGATCCTATTCTAATAATATTGATGTTGATACATGCTTAAATTAATAAAATAAATGATAAATATTTTGATATATTATAGAATTAAATGCATGTGATATTTTTTCCAATGTATATTTGTATAATTGCATAGTAATACATGATTATTATGTTATTTTGTGAAAAAATAAAGATGATGGGGAATTTATGTGATGCATGATATTTCTTGCAAATAATGATAATTAATTATATTAATCCTTTATGTATGACTCTGTCACTTTCATGTTGTGGCTAATGTTGACGTGTAAGAAAGAGGCCAATGAATTTCTTTTTAGTTGTGCTAAGAAAAAAAAAACTAAAATAGCAGTTTTTGTTTTAAGGCACAATATTTTTTATCTCACTATTAATTAATTGGAATTTTGGGAGATAATTTACTCTATTTATCTCAAATGCAAAGGATAAATTTTATTTGAATTAAAAGGGGCAAGTTTATATTACCCAATAATAAATTGAGTACTTATTATATTTATAACTATTTTTTGAATAGTGGGGTGAAAAAAATTATACAAATATATTTTATGACTAAATAATTATTTTGTGAGAGTTCCCCATATATTATATTATGTCATAGTTGCATGTGATAATGTTATTTTTAACTATATGAGAAGGTATGAATAAATTTGTAGTTTGCCGCGATGATAAATAATATTTAATGATATTATTTATTGACATATGTACACTTGTGAGAAAAAAAAAAACAATATAATGTTGTGAATATTGAGATATTCTTGGAATAACCCAACATGCCATATTATAGTATATTATAATTTTTTTTGCATGAATCAAATTCTTAGCATATTTAGCATATTGTATTCTTTGTGAGCTACCTACTTTTATATTATTTTGAAGAAAATATGTGGATAATGGAAAAAGGAAAGTTTCATATGGTTTAGCATCCTATTAACAAAAAAAATATTGGATTTTTATCCATATGTGAATTTAATTTTTTGTTAATAGTTAAGTTTAAATATTTCATAAAGAAATGTATGTTGGGCTTAGTTTTTGATTTATTCTAATTTAGTTCATATTATTTTGTGAGGCTATATGCCAAAAAAAAGTCATGAGAATCCCAACTATATTTTTTTCTAGAATATTATTATATTTATTGGAATACGACTTTCTGTGTATATATATGAAAAAAAAACTTATTTTATGCTTTTTGAGATGAGGGTTAAAACCTAAGTTTAAATATTTGAAATCGTGGAGTTGTTTATATAACATTATGCCTCTTGAACATAGGGGAAAATTTTTTACTGCATGGTTGGTGACCATGATGATCATAATGTTAGTCAAATTATTTTTGTTATTGATGTACTTGATTGTGAAATCAACGTAGAGACAAAGAATAATGAATTCTTTGAACACTTTATAGTGTGTACATGAATATTTGTAGATGATGAATATGTGATATTATATACTGCGTGCTACAAATTTTTTGCTTCAAATTTTAAATGAAGACATAGGGAAGATAATGTTATTTTAGGTAATGAATGATAGTGATATAATGTCACGTGAACTTTATATTAAGAAACTTGGTTCAAAAATTATGAGGTGACATTTTTTATAATTATTTATATGCTAATACTCAAGTAAGGAAAAATTTGGTATTTGTATTGCTCAATTTGACTATGCTTAGATTATTGAGAGTCTAATGTATTTAATATGTTTTTCAAGATAGAAATAGTTAATTCAATGTGTGAACAGATTAAATTAACTCAAAATAAATTATTAAAGTACACTTGTTAGAGAGATACCATTAAGTATGATATCTCATGTAGTGGATTTCCTATTGCATTAAATACATAGATGATAACTAAATCTTTGATTCATATAAGACAAAATTAACTAACAATTATGTTCATTCTTGGTGATGAGGCAATATTTGGAAATTGTCCAAGGAAATACTTATTACTAATTCCACTATGAAGTCAAAATTTATGACTTCATAGATGGTAGAAAATAAGGCTGAGTGGTTAATAAACCTCTTAGCAAATATGTTGTTGGATATGAAATCAATGCTTTCAATATCTATGTATTGTGATTATCCAAGTAGTAATAGCCATTGTAAAGAATGAAACTTTCAAGGATAACAATTGAAATGCACAATCAAATGAAAAATGATTATGTGAAGCAATTGTTTCAACATCGAATTATTTCCATTAATTATGTGAAGTCTGAAATGAATCTAGCCAATTCATTGACAAAACATTTGAGAAGGAAATAAATAATTAAAACATCAAGGGGGTTTAAGAACTATGCCAATACATGAAATTAATAATGTTAATTTTGAAAGCACTAAAATTATTTTTGGCCCCTCTTATGATGTATGTAATTAGTGCTTTAAATTGTAAAGTTTAAGTGAGGATGAGTTAAGCTCTTAATGAATTCCATATCCCTTATGGGTGGTGTATTTAATTGCAATGTATAGTTGCTAGGTGTGGAGAGGGGTCACTCCTATGAGATCTTGGTAAGATCTTTAGAGCACTCATGATTTATCAAGCACGGGCATGGCCTATTGGTGCAAAACCACCCTACACAAAAAAATATTTTGCAAGTGTTTGATTGATGAGGTCGTTGACTTACATCAAGAGTTATCAATCAATAGAAGTTATAAGCTTCACTTTTAACTTTGTAGGTTATGTCTCATTCTTTCTAGATTTGGTTCTTGGTCCAAAAGGGTTATGACCCAAATCCCTAGCCATGACATATCAATCTCTGATTGATAATCACCAGCCTCTAACCTATCATTACTACCTCTTTTATCATTTTCTACTCATGCTCACTTAAATACTTTCTAATCACATTCTCTTAATCTCAATTGGTTGTTTGAGAAATAATAAACTTATAGAAAGAAAGATAAATATATTAGAATATAAACATATTTTTATTATGTACAAATGCGTTACCTAATAGGCATATGTCAGTTTAAACATCAATTCAAAAGATCTTTATCTAGTTCTCAAAAACTATACAACAACCTACTCTAAGAGTCACCCTTGTACAACCCCATGTCCTCACAAGGGCAAGGCAAGCCAGAATGTTAAATTAACCTATGTCTTATCATGAACCTAAAAAGCATAGGTTAAACTAACTAAGTCCTTGGGGTATTCTATGGCCATTCTATTTACATATTTTTAAAAGTTAGCAAAATATATAGATAAATGGTTGAAACCTTAAGGGTCAAACCATCTCATGGCCATCATCAAAGGACATTTGGGGGTTCCAAGGAAATAATCTCAACTTAGTGTAAAACCTCATAGCCAACTAAGTTTAAGATGACGATGTAGTAAATCTTGATCTAATACACTTCTAAGGGACTCTCAATGTTAGTAGTAAAGACATCGATAGTAATATTCATAGGGTCGTTGTTCATTCTTACTTTTTGGAAGGTGAAATACTACAATTTTTTAAGAATCTAAAACAAATAATCCACAAAAGAGTGAGTTTGGGATGCAGTAAGATAAATCTATACCTAATTTATGAATTTTTGAATAATAACAATACATATATACATCATAGCCATATAATAATATTTCATATCAGGCTTCATAAACAAGTCATAAATCTTAGAGACTAACCTCTAAATGGCATCACACCACATTATCATTAACAAATTATAAAGAACCATGATTTTCTTATGGCCTTAAGCTGTCACCATCAATCATCACATTGTCAAGTCACATTATATCTCATTCAATATTCTATAAAATAAAATTTAGGTAAGAAGTAAAATAAATAATAACAATCAAAATTCTCCTTGTTACACCTTTTCATCCTTATCTCGCACAATCACCAGCCTTGCCCCTTTAATTTTGCATTATCCCTTACTCCATATCAGAATTCACAGATTTCAAATTCGGTTCATATACCCTATCTCATCACATCAATCACATCTCATTATGATCATTTATCATCCCATGTTTTATAGGAAATTTTCAAGGTTTCAAACAGTATCATATCTCATAACAGTTATGTCACATAACTTACATTCTGTCATAATTACAATCATATATTCTTTGTCACATTATCACTATAACTATCAGGATTATTACCATAGCCTCAATATAGATATATTTACAATTAGTAGATTATTTGATATTAGCTTATGATTTGCTCATTTGGAACTTATTGACAATCATATTGGAAATTGGTTAAGATTTATATCAAGCTAGGTCAAGGAGATGAGAGTTGTTTGAGAGAAAAATGAATTTAAGCTAAATAGGATGTATAAATCTAGAGGTACAATTAGAATTGCAAGCATGATCATGTTTGAAAAATGAGTAGAATCGCAATTAGAATTACAAGAATCAAATAAGAAAGGTTCGATTTGACTTGAGGAATTTTAATTCAAATTACGAGTCTGGTCACCAAAAACTGCAAACCTTTGGAAAGTCCAAAATAAATACATGATCAGAATCATGATGAGAATTGAAAAACAAGGTGAGAAGGGTCGATTCAAATCATAAGAATCTAGTCATATTTCTAATTTGAATTGTAAGACACGATGCAACTCGATTTCTACAAGCATGATTGTAGGGTCAATGTAAATAAGGTGATTGACTTGTGAGCTTTGGATATGCAAAAAAGTAGTAGCAAAAATAGGGGAAACACCATCCAACTTCCACCATAACATAAAGATTCAATATACCTTTGTTTTAGAAGTATAAATAATCATAAACCTAGTTTTTCCAAACATGAAACCACTTTATATCAACAAGTCCAATTAAACTCAAACTTTGTTATACAATCACAAATATCCATTTTTTTTAACTTACACAAACATTCAATGGATCATAATTAAATAATCAAATTATAATTTACAAGAAAGTTAAGAATCACTCATCCAGGGGGTGGAAACAAGAGATTAAAACTAATTTAACAAGGGGTTTACAATACTCTGCAAGAACAAGAAAGAAGAGCATGTCAGATGCTTAGGCGTTTCACATTTTTCTCTTATCAAATGAATATATACCATTAGATTATGGTTTCATTTCATAGAAATAAGCTAGAAATAAAAGTTTTAAGCTCTAAAAACGTTAGAAATGCATATAGGTTCTTAAAGTGAATAGTGAAATGAACAATAACTTTTAAATTCAAAAATTCATAACTTAATTTTACTTAATGAATCAACAAGATTTTGGCATTGAATTGAAGAGGAAGAAGAGAGGAATTAGCAACAAAAATATGAGAAATTAACATGAAGGGTTGAGATGCTTACTTAGAGAGAGAGAGATGTAGAGTGAGAGAGAGCGCTTGAAGAAGTTGAAGAGTGTTGCATGAAATGCAACTACAATAAGGCTAAAAGAAGAAAAAGTAGCTAGCCTTTCAAGGGAAAAATGGGAAAATTTGTGTTAATTTTACCTTTGACTTTAAGTTGACTAAATTTTCTTTTAGAAACTCTTCCTTTTTTTCTCAATTTCAAGTCCAGGTCTAACACACTCTCTGATCACCGGTAGCTATGAAATTTTAATACAAATTAGTTAAATTAATTACCTTTATAATAACTATAAGTTTGCATTTACTAGGTACCTATAGCCTTAGTTTCGACCTCTCCAAAGTTTTTTGGAAATTAAATCCCGAAAATACAAATTTTGTTTTATAAGCATTCAAAGTGGAAAAATTGATCTTCTGAGGATTCCTAAAATTCATATAATTTATTTATACTATTTCTAGATACTTCATATATCAAATTTATAGTTTTAGAATTCTCAAAATTTTCAAATTTGCCTTTTCAGATTTTCTAAAAAGACATTTTATTACTGAAATTAATTTTAGAAAACTTAGGGTATTACAAAAAGACATCAAATCAATGATTTAAATTTACTTGAGAACTTAGCAAAAATCTTTTAGAGAGCCTTCTAAAATATGTAAGGGATTGTTGTGAAAATTGGCTAGTTTCCAATAGCTAATTTTTAATGGTTACATTTCAATGACTAGTTTTTAATGACTATATTACAATAACTATATTTCTTTTCCTATTAAAACCTATGAGAAATTTTTTTTTCTATTCTCTTTTAGTTTTTCTCTATTTTAAGCTTCATATCTTCATACAAATAATTTCTCTTACTGGGTTAACATTTCTTATGCTTGCACCTATGTTGGTCATGCAATTAATGTTGGGTTTCATGGCAGCAAGCACAGCAGAAATTTTAAAATTTTGAAACCCAGCCACGGATCCATGTGTAGAATATAAACCAGTTGGTCCAGAAAAATACCTTTTCGCGTTGCGTTTATTATAGTATGCAGCAACACAGGTCACAGTTCCTTTTGATGTTGTGGTTTTTGATCTAGAAAAATAGCAACACGTCTGGTTACTCCTTCCTCTCCTATGATGCTGCGGCTTGATGCAATGTTTTGGCCTGATCCAATGAACATGAACAGAAGACTGCGCCTTGATGCAGAATCACGAACATAGAACAACAGATCCGTGTCTCTACGGTATCCACATTTGAGCAAAACAAAACTCCGATTGGATGGAACTGCCTTACCACTACATTTCTGCTAGGAAACGTCTCTCTCTATTTCGGAAACTCTC
>JANHAO010017749.1:0-13884 GCA_026873985.1 Saraca asoca
CAAATCGAAGTCACTTCGATGTATCGAAGAAAATTTCTTATCGAAGGTTTGGAAACATGGTCGCTTCGATGTTGTAATCGATGTATACTCTTTAAACAACACATTATACATCGATTTTACACCAGTTCATTAGTGAATAACATACCATAATCGATGTTACATCGATGCAGAAACTAAAAAATCATTTTTCCTTTACAGATGGTTATGGTAGTTATTCTGACCTAACTACCTTCTATATATATATGTTTTTCACACAATTTTACAAAACAATCAAGTGCAAAAATTGCTATTTGAGAGAAAAGCTTTATCTGCTCTTATAATCATCAATTTTTCACAAGGCTTCTGGATCAAATCTGTTTTAGTTTATCATAGTTGATTTGATATTTTCATCTCAAACATTGGTATTGTATTTCCAATCGTTTTCTTTATTCTATTTCATTTATTTGAGATTTTTAGGGTTTAGAAATCTGTGTAGGTTTAGAAGAGCTTGTTATAAATCTTCTAAGTTAGCAAGAAACCTAATAATCTCTTGTGTTTTGATGTAAAGATTGGCATTTTAGGAGCTTGTCATTCTTGATAGTTTTTGTTTCTAATTTTGAGAACTTTCGGTTGAGAAAGATCAAGTGGAGTAGACTTGAATTGCAATTTCAATTCAAGTTGAACCACTTTAAAAAGTTCTGTGTTCAATTCTTTTTCTTTATCTGCACTATAACTGTTTTTGTTGTCAAATCTCTATCTTTATTATCTATAAAATTGCTGGCTATTATATCTTTACATATCCAATCAATAGAATTCGATTTTTGATACCGGTGTATACAAATCTCCAACGAGATAAGGGCAAGATCCATTTTATTTTTGCAATTTCAAATTATCTTTATTGGGACCATCAACTCTTTTTCTAGGTTTTCTTCATTTTGGTCTATGATGGTGGTTATGATTAAAAACTAGACGTAGGACATGAAAAGGAAGAAGAACGAATATTTAAAAGCCATAATCATGTACTAGGCACTGATTTTGGTGTACATGATCTATCAATGATTTGAGAAAAGGCTCTAAAAGTCAATATCCCTTACATTATTATCATTACAGCTTTGGACAGCTTTTATGCCATGTAGGACTTTTGTATGGCAGATCAACAAAAAATTAATAGATTTGGATAGAAAATTAACATTGTATGCCCAATTAGAAACTTAGAAAAAACTACCACAAGTATCAAATTCCAAATTTTTAAACTATATGTGGCCACTTAGAAAAAGAGTAAAATTATAGGGAGATGTAGATTAATTTAACCTTAATTAAATCATATATGTATTTGTTAGTATTTTGAACCTCTCAATTATACTTATTCATTTATGATTAAAACACTTGCACAAATGTTGTTTGGAATAATTGGAATTTGTTTGGTCTAAACAATATGGTAATTGGTTTCTATTTATTATGTATTTTGATATTTTAATTGTTCATGCTAGACTTCAATTGAAGGGTTTGAACTTACTACTTTTCATATTATCTTTTCAAGTGATGACATTGAAAATACAGAATGAGAAATAAAAATTATGGGCATAGTTGAACTTTTCATTAATTTAGTTAGTATTTTTGGTTAGACACTATGAAACTAGCTATAATTTATTTTGAGTTAATGAAATTTTATTTGGCTTTGGATCCATTCATTTTAGTTTCTTTTTTACATTCATATTGAAGTTTTTTTTTTTTTTTTGCAATTTTTTATAAGAATTTACATTTGCTTTGTATTTGGCACACTGTGAGCATAAGCTTATGTTAGCCCCAAGGATTAACATAGATTAGTTTTAATGATGACAATGAACAAATGATATAGTATATATGTTGCAATAACCAAGTATGCCTATGTGCTAAAGTGTTATATCTTATACAAGTTTAATATGCATGCTATACTTTAGTTGATAAATATAAATGATATGTATAATATGTGTTCTTGTGCTAACTTGTTATATTCTATATATTCGAATCATGCTTCACAATAAATTAGATTGAACTCACTTTATGACTTGCAAAGCTTATGTACTTTATATAGGAAAATTCAATAGGAAAAAAGTTAGCATTGGAGCAAAGTAATGGAAGATCTTGTCATACTGAATTCAAGAAGGAACACGAAAAAAAGAAGATGTGCTCCAAATATTAAAGAATTGGAATATTGAAGTTTCAAAAGCTTGAAAGCATCAACAGATCTTAAGGACTTTAATGGATATAACTTTTCCTTTTAGGCTTAAAATTTCTTGTAAAATAGAGTTTTTCATGATATAGAGCTTATACAAATCTTAGTTGGACCAAAATTATTTAAAAAGATAACCCACAATTATGTTTTCGCAAAATTGCCTATGTACCACTTCAAAAACAAATGAGATATATATTTTAATCTTTTCAGTTTTGACATTTGGTTCTTTTGATCATATCTCACAAACTATATATGTGATAATCATAAACCTTGTTTCATATGAAAATATACTTAAAGAACTCTCTATGGATGGGTCATTTGCTTAAAATAATTAAGAAACAAAAGAGATATAACATTTTCAAATTGAGTTTAAAAATTTTTCACAATCCAATCTTTCTGACCTTTACTCATTATTTTTATGATATCTCAAAAGCTACCTAAGATACGAGCAAGAAACTAATGCCATTAGAAATTAGACTCAAATGTCTTTCTCATAATAGGTCATTTGCTTAAACTAGCCTTGAAATGAAAAAGTTATAACCTTTTAATGTTTGTCAATTCAACAATCCCCAGCTAGCTTCATTTCCCTTCAAAATTAGGAAATAAGGGCTAACAATCAATTGTTAAAGGGCTAACACTTGATTGTTAATCTCTAGTTATCCTAATTTAGGTGCAACATTCAACTGCTAGACATCTAACAATTGATTGATGGGGCTCTAGTGTGTATATAATAGTTTGTTTGCATCCAAAAGTGTCCCACACGATTATAAACTTTATAGAATTCTTATATAAGTTAAGAATCATCAACTATAACATATAATGATTTTAAACTTTAGAATTTAACATGAATTACTCTTTTTCTCATCAAAATCAAGATTTAAGCTCTTTATTGTGAAATTCTTCTATTCTAAGTGTGCTTCATTTATTTCATCTACTCTTAAGAGAGTTTATTTGAGTTATTATTCATCTTATATCTATATCTAACTATAAAGGGTGAGTTATGCCTTTAAAAAACACTTAAAAAGGTGAGTTATTCCTTAGAAATTCTTTGAGAGGGTAAGACATCCCTTGTAAAGAGAGGATTTGTTAAGGAAAATTGAGGGTTTGTAAAGGCTTCTTTTAGTATCAGGTTCAAACTTGAAAGGATAGTGAAGAAGTAAACCCAAACAAGTGAAGCTTAGAGAGTGGATGTATAACTTGGAGTGATATTCTAAGAAAGACTACTATAAATTCTTATGTTTGATCTCTTTACTTTTACTCTATTTATATTTAATTATATGCTCAATTTTTATGCATGAAATTTGTTAGATATATGTGCTTCAATGTTTATATTGTTGCTTGGATGTTTAGATGGTTGAAAGAATGATATCTTTCTATGTACGTGCTTTTTGATGCCTAGCCTATGTGTAGTTGAATGAGTTACTTTGGACAAGTGTTTTGATTTGTTATATTTTATGTGTAAACATTTTCATTGAACTATCTTAGATTATTCGAATTGAAATCATCCTAATTGCTTCACAAAATTGAAAGCTTTTCAATAAGAATTTTAAAAATTATGAAAATTTCAAAAATACCCAATTCATCCTTCTTGGATGTAGGCTGCCTTGCCCTATAGCTTATACATGAATGCGACATTGTCACATGCTTAGTCAATCATTTTGTATTAAAGGCAAAACAACTTTTTCCATAATGTCCTCCTAATTTGTGTAAAACTTGTCACATAAAAATTTTAAAAAACTAAAGCTTAGAGTAAAAAATATAAATGTGTAAGTGTTGTCATTTATGTTATAAAAACGTAGGGAAAATATACTTTATTACTTCTTTGAAGTTGATATTTGTGATAAAATTTGTACATCAATTTTAAAAACCTAATTTCACCTTTGAACTTTTTGAAAAAGTGGAACTGTTAATTTTTTTTATTCATATAAATATGGAAGCCTTATGTGAGTAGCTTGTGCCATTTAAATTGCATTTCCTTCTTCATTATTTGTTGTTCACAAAAATTAATGTTAGACCCCACTCTAATACTCTAATTTTCTTTTGGAGCCCTATAATTTAGTATTAGGTTTACTGGTGTCTAATTGTTGATTCTTAAGTTTACTAACCAATTAAATTAGATTTGGTGTGATTTTTTTGAATTTCACTTTTCTTATAGTAAGGAAACATACTGAATAACTAAAATAATGATGGTCATATATATAAGTGCATCATATAGTAACAATAATGGAACATCATCATCATGTGTTTACCTATACATCATAGTAAGGATAAAGTCTAGTCAAAAGGATACTAAACCTCCTATCCAAAAACTCAAGGAGGCAAGTCATTGAGTATCTAGGGTTTTACTAAAAAAAAAAAAAAGAGTAAGAGTCTAGAGTCAAGTTACAGCCAAGTCATGCTTTACCTTAAAAGTATCTACTATGATGTTACTTTCCTAACGTCTAGATTAATACCCTATCGAAATATCCAGTGGCAAATAGGGTAGGTATGTCTGGCCCTAAAACATAGTCATAACAAACATCCCATAGAACCCGGCTCTGATAGAGGTCCATAAAGAGAAGGAAATGGAGGTAGATACGTATGACCCCCATTGGGCTACCCACCTTCGTGGTATCCCCATAAAAAAGTATTGTGAGTAAGTAGTATTGTACCTAAAAACTGATCAACTATAGGTTAAGTCATATAGATAGTAAGTAAAATCTGTACTTAATTTACTTTAGGATCCTAGTTGATAGTTGTTGAAACTGGCAAAGATAATGCTAAACTATCTAAGCTAATAGCTAGGGTGAGTCTAGTCAAATCCATAGAGACTAGTAATTTACTTCAATGTGTTTATAGTGTGAAATAGAGGGATTAGATACTATCTAATTAGAATAAGAATTTAATCAAATAGTTTAAATGCAAAGCAAACAAAATAAAAAATAGAAGGGAAATCAAATAAGAAAGCCTCAATCCAAGGGACTCTCCTAATCAATTCTTTGACTGATCATTGACACAATTGTTTCATTCCCTCATTAATCACTTAGCCAAGAAACTAATTAAGCTAAGCACCTAATTAATTCCTATTAATTTCTTTCTAAATTGGCTAACCAAGCCTGGCACCCAATTAACTCTTACTGCTAAATTAGTTAAAGTCTAGCACCTCAATAATTCACCAATAGCATTAAGATCTAAAAATACTAAGACTAATTAATTAATTTATCCCAATAGCAAATCAACAAATTAACCTCAATTCTCTAGGAGAATTAATTTATCATAGTAAATTAAAACCTTATTACTACTTTAACTAAACAGCCACAAATAATAACAACTTGCCTATAGAAATTTAGGTAGCAGCAAATCACAATGAATAATTAATTAATGAGCTTTATTAAATAATCATTCAATGTAATTATAAGCATTAAACAATGAATCAAATTAGGAATAAATTGAAATTAGAAGTAAGTCTCATAATTTACAAAAGATTTGATACAGAATTTTCTTTAGATTGAGATGAAGGTTTAGTTACACATTAATATAAAAATAAAAGGAAAAAAGAAACCTAATTAGGGTTGAAGTCTTGCCCTAATAGAGCTGTTTTCCTCTATCAACTTAAAAATAATTTAAAATGAATCTAAAAACTATTGAAAAAGTGGCTTAGCTAAGCATTTATAGAGTTTATTACATTGTCTCTTAAGTGGGCTACTAATTAGGGCTGCAATGAGGCTTAATTGGATATAGGTCATTTCACATGAAATGTAGCCTCTCAAGAGTTCAATGGCTTGACCTTGTAAAAAATTTGATTCCTAATTCACATTATTGGTTAAAAACGAAGACAACTTTCTAAAATAGTCTAACCCATAACAAAATTTAGCATTTATGTTCATGACCATGAAACTAATTCAAAACGATATAGTTTGACCTCAAGCCCTTCATGAAAGTTATGGGAATGGATCTTATCTATCCTATGGTCTTAGGTATGCATTTAAATGATGGACAGAGCTTTACTTATGATAAAAATATTGAAACTAGTTCTGGATCATAAGATAACACTCTATTTTAGTTTCTAAGTTTTGTTTGACCTCTAAAATGACTAAACTGGGCTTAGAACTCTTAATGATATTTTTAGATCTTTTTCTTAGCTTTTCAATAACATATGAATCACCTAAAATCAAATTCTAAAACTCAAGATACATCTAAAAACATGAAATAGTCTGAAACAGTGTTAATTTACTGAATAAATTCAATTAAGCACAAAAACTGAATAGACCACAAAATCAATTACAAGAATCCAATTAAGCACATAAACATGATAAAAGACTAAATATTAAGGGATATAAAATGGGCATAAATTGTGTTCATCACTAGTTGTTTTACATATTTTACTCTTGGCTTGTTTATTCTTGCTCTAGATTGCACATAAATTACTATCATAAAAAGCATGTATTAACAACTTCATTTAGGCAATCAAATAAAGCACGGGAATCATACATAGACTAAAGGAATCATGTAAACAATTTAATATTTTTTCTTTATTTCAACCAATCTCTACTCTTATATTTATCACCTCATCCTTATTCCTTCCTTATTCACCTTGTCTATTCCCCCTCATTAAATTTATATAGCAGTTTCATTTTATTCCCCACTTCCTTACCATATTCATGGTTTTCATAGAACATGGCCATACGTGAAATTGTGTGATCACACTACATAGATTAAGAACTTAGTTACTTTCATGAGTTCACTTATCTTCTTATTTACTTTTTCCTAATTAAAATAAGAAAGGCATAGCTCTTAAGTTGATTTTTAATGAATACCACCTAAATTTTAGTTCATGTTTTACTATCATAAACTAGCTTAAATCAAACAAAGACCGATGGTAAGAAGATGAACTAATAAACTTCCTATGTTTCTTCTTTACATATTTAAAAGAGGAAATTCTTAGTTGCTACTAAGGAGTTCTAATTAACACATCATGGAGTAACTAGCATATTATCATAGACTAAATAAAATCCTTATAACCTTAGTTTGCAAGGGAATCGAATGATTATCTAATCAATATATGCATAAAAATAAAGATCCACTTGGCCTTTTTTCTTGAAAGGTTTTACCTCCCTATATTAATTACTCATACGTCACTTTAGAACATGAGGCATAATGCATAATTACATAAACTTCACTAAGGCAATCCTTAAAATTAATTGAGATAATTATTTGTAAGGATTTAGCTCTTGTAAACTAAACCATTCACCTATATTTATGTAGGATAAAGAAACATAAATGAGTTAGTGGAATACAGTGAAAATTTTAAATAAGAGGACTCTACATTCTAAATGCTGATGCTCGAACTATTCCAAGATTTTTAGTATTTAATAACTCATAATTTATAAAATTACACTTAAGCAAATTAATTGTTGGGCAACCCTTATTTTATTCAATCTAAAGAGAATCCAACACACATGATAACACATTATTTAGCATTATTTATCATGACCTGAAAATCCACAAATCATACCATTATTTAGCATACAAGTCAAAATGCCTTAACATAGAATCTAAAGAGAATCCAACACACATGATAACACATACTTAGCATGCAAACAGAAATGATTAAGCTATATCTACTCATAATCATACCAACTAAGGTAACTAAGTCCGAAACAAGATCTCCTGGTATACACCCAAAAGCGTCCACATACCACTTGAAATTTTACATGTAAGCAAAAAATTTTAACATGTAAATAAAGAAATTCATAGTCTATTACACCACATACCTAAACCCTAAACTTCCTAATATTTTTCCTCCATATCCATAATGCTAGTCCTAAGATCAAATGTTTATTATTATTTTTTTTAGAAATATCGAAGCCCAACTCAATCTAAGGCAAATTTATCTTTTGTTTCTTTAATTTAGCCAATATTATTTCAATACAAGTTATATTACTTAGTCCTACTTTTGTTTTAACTACCTAAAAGCCCACAAGCCCTAACTTAACAAGTTTTATAATTTATTTCAACATGTAACTAATTATTTAAGGTTTCCATCCCCTTGACATAAAAATTATCAAATAAAGTTTCTTTGTTTCCCTTGTTAAACCCGAAACCTCCAAATACTAGTGACAACCTTTATGTCATTTCTTATGTTGCTGCATTACAAGACACTTGAGTAGGAGAAGTATAGAAATTACTTATAGTTTTAAAGATAAAATCTTTAACTTTTTACTTGAGCTTCGATATCCAGCTAACAGAGCATAAAAACTACTTAATTGAAATCCCAAAAACACAATATTTAAAGTCTTTTTTCACCCTCAGAATACTAGAGAAAGGACATGCACCTTATTTCTTTAACTTGGAGCTAACTAAACCTCTAAGGGTTATGTTTAGTATTTTTTTTCTCTTGAGCTAGAGATAAGAATAATGAAGAGTGTGTAGTTTGTTTTTTGAAATAGAGTTGGTCAAAAATTATAAGAAAGGGTTAGCTTGATTTCTAAATTACCTAAGCCTCTATTGATTTGATTTGTAATAATTAAAGGCAATATCATTGAAGCACTCGATTTTGTCTCTCAATTCAGGAGATGCCAATTTAGCCTAAATTAAGCATTACTTACAACTCCAACTTCCTAATTTCTCACATATTCATGTGTGGCCTTATATCCTAACCCTAATGGCCATATCAATACTTTAGGTCACAATTTAAATCACCTATATTATGTGGATCATTTATGATTCTTTCTCTCTTTTAAAATGAGAAATGCTTATAACACACTTACATGATACACATACATCCATTCTCTTGTATTGTGATTATTTAAGAATTAACTTCTATTAAAATTTTCAAATTCAGTTATGATAAAATTAAATAGACATTATGTATCGAAGGGAAATTTTCATCCTAATTCCACACGGCCATTATTAGCTAATATGACCAGTGTACACTTTCTAATAAACAAATAATATATTTATAAACACATAAATCAACCACATAATTATCATACCATAATTTTATTAATTAGCGTATTAATTTATTTTAAAATTTCCAAGTTCACCTGAAGTAAAAAAAAAAAAAATCATCTTACAGATTCATTCATATGCACCCAAAATCTACTACTCCACTGATAATAATAATGGTACCATTAGTAATACTAATGATACTTATTATGTATGTAAGCTTATTACAAGGGTATTAAAATTGAAACCTCATTTTTTTGTGTATTTCTTAAATGTCATGTTGAAATTCTTGTTCATTCAAGTTGTCTCTATTGTTGTAGGTGCACCGCACTCAAAATGCACTAAAATTATTATGACAAGCCTTATATTTTGTAAAGTTAAGAAAAAGAAAATATAACTTAAGGGGCACATATTTACGTGTGGATTCTTCATTGGTATTAAATAAGAAACTACAAATTTCACTTTCTGAAAATGTCTATGGATGTTAAGCGCATAGTTTTTTAAATTTAACTTGTCATTGAATTGGATAAGACAATTAAGGCTAAGCATGGTTTGGGTTGAACCAATTTTAGAGGGAAATTTTAACTGACTGAATAAAATTGGATTGCAGAAATAGTCACCTAATATCAATCAAAATATCCATACAAACTAACCAAAACGAGACAACAATACCTTCGGTTAATATGAATGGGTTAGATTGGATAATGATTTGCCAGAAAATAAAGTGGCAGATCCAAAAAAAATGACAGATCTAGAAAAAATAGTATATCTAAAAAATCTTTAAAATGAAATAGTTAAAGCATTCCACATCTCAAGTTATACAAATAAAAATAAATTTGATTTAAATTTTAAAATACAAAAATAAAGCTAGCATCATTTATAAAATTAGATGAAAGTAACTTCTAGTCATGGTAACAATGCAACTATTGAGCCTAAGCCTTCAAATCGAGAAGCAAGTGTACCGTAGAGAAAGAAAAGGAGAGAAATAGAGTGAAATTAAAGCAACAAAAGTTATAAAAATTCTTCAACATGAAGCAAGTCAACCATGTTAGAGAAGAGAAGCAACTTTATTTTTGTTGTATGGATTCGTACATTTAATAAATAACAAGAAGAACTAGTTAGTAGTTTTAGAGATAATATAAGAAAGAAAGAGTAAGTAATGGGTAGGTGGGAAAAAACGGAATTGTGATAAGTTCAAACATTAGAAGAAAAAAGATAAAGTAAGACAAAGTCAAATAGTGAAATAGGAGAGAAATATAATAAAGAAATGATAACAAACATATAAAATCTACATAAGTTGATTGGTTTCAGATAAAATCAGTTGTACAAATGTACACTGATTTTCATATGAAAAATTGACTTTTCTATAGAATTGAAGTCGAAGGCAATTATGTGTATATTTCTAACTAACTTAATTCATTATGTAACACCCTAAGTGAAATAATACTATATCAAACTAGGTTAGTATTAAACCGAGACTGAAATGGGTAGGATTGCAAACATTGACTAGGTTAAGATGCATAACTGATTAGACTAGGGTTATGGGATAAGTAAGTGCCTAGGACTTAGACTAGCTGATTGACTAATCATAACTAACCAGTCGGCTAGTAGGTCTAGTTGACAAAACGTTCACTTACCAGTTGATTAGACTATTGGCGTTGCTTGTATAAGGAAATTTTGATTTAGTGAAATTCAAAACCTTGATTTGCATTTGAGAATCTCCTAAGGAGCATTGCTTAACAAAGAAGTAGTTTAGTTTACGCTCTTCAAGGGTGTGAGCCTAAGGTAAGGTTTTTTGCCAAAAAAAGTCTAATTTCTTACCTTAAGTTCTTTTAATTTTTAGTTTTGGTCTTCTTTTCATTTCCTTGGTTATTGTAAGGTGTCTCCCTAAGAGTCAAAGGCCAAAATTAAAACTAGAGAAGGGCTTTGAGGTGTAGGTTCTAGGAGAACTCTCTCCTATTATGGTAAGTGGGACTTTTTACACTTATGATTTCATTTTTATTATAAAGATGTATATTTTTATTAGTTTGAATGATTTTCTATTATGTTAGGAGGATTAGTACAAGGCCTAGATAAATGCATAAGGTTATCAATGCTAGGTTTAAGAATAAAAGTAGACTTGCTATGAATATTTGTTTATATATAACTATGTGTATGTATACAAGGGTAGTCTTAGCTTAAGGTTTAGCATAGGATCAAAACCTAGCTTTAGTTAGATATTCAAGGAAATTTGACTTTTCTCATAATTAATATAATTAATTATTTATGAATGATTAAAGTAAAGTAGAATATACTTGGAAAGCGACCAATATGCCAATTAAAGGTAGAACTATAAATTAGGCAAAAGATACTATACCTGGTACAAGGATAATATATGTAGATAACTAATACAAAGTAAGAAAGGGAAAACTTATGGGCACTAGGAAGATGAATTAGATTATTTTTTCCATCACTGTGAAACCATAATAGCCAATGACTCATGAGACAGGTGTAATATAGGAGGACACAACTATATGGAATACAAAGACTGCATTCAACATGATATGATATGGTTAAAGACTATATAATCTAATAACTTCATTCCCTTTGGCTTATGTAGTATTAGTATATATTTGGCATATCTTGTAAGACTTGTAAAACATGTGAATGAGTAACTGATTCATCTTTAGTTGACTAAAGGGTCCCATTGATAAATATGTGATACCATAACTATGATAGAGTGACCTAAGAGTCCTACTACTTGATGTGTTAAGGGAGCCATCACTCATGATTAGGTTGACTTAAAGGTCCCACTACATATTACATTAAGGCAACCATTATTCATGATCACGAATGGTTGACCTATAGTTGCCATTTCCTATTACGTTAAGGTGACCATTATTCATAATTATGATTGGTTAACCTAAAAGTCCCATGTTTACTGCATTAAGGTGCCATTGCTCATTACTATGATCAGTCAAACTAAAAGTCCGATTACTTACTACATTAAAATAACCAATCCTAGAATTACCATGCTGCCCATGTTTGATAGATGTTTGATGAAATAAGATAGGACATGTTAGAAAAGAAATGCAACTAGTATCTCTTTTAACCATACTATATGGGGGCATGATGCCTATTCTTGACCAACATGCTAACCTTTTAATAAACTCAAGCCACCTTTGAATAGATAATGAAACAAAATAGATTTCAATCACCCATACAAAGAAATCCTATGCGTGACAAGTTCATAAGCAACATAAGTGTATAATCGAAGCAACTGCGTATACCAAGCCT
The DNA here is from genome assembly GCA_026873985.1 of Saraca asoca. NCBI lineage: Eukaryota > Viridiplantae > Streptophyta > Magnoliopsida > Fabales > Fabaceae > Saraca > Saraca asoca. The sequence goes on from JANHAO010017749.1 coordinate 12,398, forward strand.
TAAGAAAGGCCTACATAAATAGCCTATAGTGTACAATAGGAAAGGGCTTTTTAAATAAGGAGAAGGACAAATCCTTTTTATTGATATATGCCTCATTACGTAGATTAGAATATATATATATATATATATATATATATAGAAAGGCACCAAGCTAACACACTCCTAGGATTCTTAGACTAGTGCCAACATAGAGCATGATAAGTTAAGGATAAGAGAATAATGAATATGATCATGTATATGCTTGTATATGACTCTAAGAATGTGTATGTGTATGTGTATATTTATGTATGATGATACATGATATTTATATATGTTTTTATGACCAAAATGGTTTATACTTAAAGAATGATAGAAACACTCACTTCATTGAATACTTGGGATGTACTAACCATGTTTTACTAACATTTCATGTTTATGAAAATTTTTAAGAATATCTTAGTTAGAGCAAACTCCTTTTTACATGTGTGCATGTTATCAGGCATGTGGTCTTTTTGATTATCTATTTGGTGATTATATCTGCTCAGTTAGACAAAGGTCCAAAAAGGTTTATGTTTTATGAAAGTAAAAAAAAATTATATATTTAAATTTATTAAAAGTTTTATAAAATTATTTTACTAAAAATACTACATCTTTTGTATTTTAAATTAAATGTGTGCAATTATATTTTAGCATTGTTTTCATGATTTTTAATCAAAAAATATTTTTATCACACTTGATGATTCGTACCTATCATGTTTCCAAAATCAGGGATATAACACATTATTTTTGAATTAATTTGATTAGCACCAGTTGGTTAGGTAATGCACTCCCCTATAAGGCACTGCTTCAATAATTAAATTAATAATTTATTGGTTTGACTAATTTTAAATTAAAAATAGGAAAAATTACACTTTATCTACTTATGGTTTCACCCTTTTTCACTTATTCCACATATATTTTTAGGTGTTGAAATTCACCCATCCATGGTTTCTATCATTAGTATTTTACCCACCTAATATTTTTCCTGTTTAAAATTTAACAAAAAAAGCATGTGCAATGCACGTGCTTCAAAGAGTCCACAATTTTCTCAAAATTAAACCTATCTAAAGAGGTCTAATTGACATAACTTGCTCAGGATACAAAGCTAGATGGAGAAGGAGACAAAATGTCAATTTCCTTCTCTTTCTAATATAGCTTAACTTTTTAAAACAAAATGCTGAAGTTAAATATCCTTTACACATAGGAGGATACATAATCAAGCAATTGGATAGACTTGACTTTACAAAACTCTTTGGACACATATTCCGTTTGCCTCTATGTCTTTAATATCTCTTTGATGTATATGTGTCCCTGATAACACAAGATTTAACATATTTATTTGCCCTTATACTTAGTATTTTAAGAGCTAAAATGTCATATTTCCAGCTGAGTTATTATGTATTTGGGATTTTGAGTCAATTGGCATTATTTTACAAATTTCTTCATTTTCGGCCAAATTAAGCAGTTTC
>JANHAO010017750.1:0-13861 GCA_026873985.1 Saraca asoca
AATAAATGGCTAACAATTAAATGTAGAATGAAAGAACAAAACCTCTTCATTAATCTTCAAGTGTTGCAGCCCCTTGGACTAGTTATAACTTTAGCCTTCCATGGAGGCCGAAAAAATATAGAAAAGTGGGAGAGCAAAAGCTTGCTCTCAACCATGAAAATCTACCCTAAAAATCACACTAAAAACTAAGCAAAAACTTTAGTAAAAAGTCTCTCCACAAATGGTTTTACCCGGGTAGGGAAAAGGAGAAGCTAGTTGCATGTAGGGAGTAGGCTGATGGCTAGTCTGAATGACAGCCTCTATCATTGCATGATGGAGCTCTTTGGCAGACTGAATTCCCACTTTTTCTTCTTCTCTTGAGGTCTCTAGATGGTTTAGTGTGGGCTGGAGCAAAGGGAGTGGCATTGGACTTAAGCTTATGTCAATTGGGGCCTTAAAACTTCAATTCTACAGGGCCCAATTTCGTAGCTTCTCTGCCTCCGACTTGCAGCCTATTTTTGACGCCCAATTTGATCATTTTAGCACAGGAAGTCTTCATATGAATTGTGTATTTATGTGTTATCTTCCATTTGAGCCTCGTTTCACATCAATTGGACATCTATAACTCAAGTTATTATCTTTTGAATGCACAGAGGTCGGCTGCTCGGGGACAGGGCTGGGCAGCATTCTAATCCTAATTTCAACTCTAATTTTTGATGACCAATTTTGTGATCCAGATTTTGTAGTCTTCATGAAAGTTTTAGATATATCTCTTAGATTTCTTGCAAGACAAAAATCACATAAATTGGATAAGTGTAGCTTAAGATATGCTCAGAATATAGAAACTGCTCAATTATGGCTAATTATGCAGAATTTTCCAAATGATGCGAATTGACACAAATTCACAAATACGCACTAACACAGCTGGAAACATGCAATTTAACACCTTAAAATGCTAAGTATAAGGATAAATAGATGTGTCAAATATTGTGTTATTAGCGAGGTCGAGCTCGCTCTTAGCGAAGCGAGCTTGCGCAAGGGGAACTATTCACGATTGTTGGGGCTCATCTCTTAGCAAGATGAACTATTGCTTTTGACTATGTCTTGTACTGAGCACACAACTTTGTGACCTAGGAATCTTGCTTAGCGATCTCTCAGGTTGGACACACTGGGCCTTTTCCTTTGGGCTTGCTACTCGGGCCTTCTACCAGCTCATTTATGAAGTACCAAATTTTATCCATAACAATAGGATTTATGAACATTTACAATGTAAACAGAGGAGATTTAAGCCACCAGATGTTTATAGAATATAAGGCTACCAAGTAAAAATTAAATAAATTTCATTTAGTTCTAAATTCTTTTCAAAGTAGGTAGTGTAAAAAAGAAACAAGGAAATATGAAATGAAATTATTCATTGTGGATTGAAAGTCACTTAACAAATCTTTTGAAACAACATTCTCATCATAAGTTCTTTTTTCATAGTCTTTCAGTGCCTACCTGAATCATATATATGAAGGAAAAAATAACAAAAGGAAAACCAATCCTACAATAAGGAGTTAGATGGCTTAACATTGCATTGGTGCTATGGAAATGTGAGGATAGGTTGCCTTGAATGCTTGATATTTCATCCAAGTGGCTTCTTCCATTGGTGACATAGAATATTCAACTGGAACTTTAATTATTCTTGTTATTTTTCTTCTTTATACTCCTTTAAGATAGAAACTGAGATGAAGGAGTGATGCCTGATTTAGAGATGAAAGGTAGGGTAAATAAAGGTTCATTTGAATGATGGTGCTTATTAAGAAAAGAGACATGAAAGATGGGATGGATCTTAGATTTAGGGAGTAACTCTAGTTTATAGAGTACAACACCTCCAAAATCTTGAAGGGAGTATAATAATGGATAACCAACTTATGAATACTTCCATTAGGCATTGTTACAATTTCACATAGACACATGTCCAACTTCAAATTCTCTCCTAGTTTTATGCATGTGAGCTTGAAAATTGGTCTTATTTTAAGCTTTCACAAGATTTTGTTTCAAAAGAGTAATATTGTTTTAGAATTTTGATTGGTTGTTTTCTTTATAACTTTGAGTCTTTTAGATTTTGTTTCCTTTGAGGATGGCTTATCCTATTAATTTGTAATATTTTCTTTCTTTTAATAATATTTATATTATAAATAAATAAATTGTTCCCTAATCCTCATTTATCCACAGTTTCCATGGAAAAGTTCTTACTCAAATAGAGGTATATGATAAAGAATTATACCTATATAGTGCCTAAAAAGGATTTATTCCTATAATAGAATGAAAATGTGCATTATACCAATATTCTACCATTTGTAACCACTGTGTCCATTATTTAGGCAAATCCCCATGCAAGCACCTTAGTTAGCAGTCTAGACTTCTACTAAGGACCTCAGATTTTCCATCAATTTGAGGGTGATAGGACTTTGACTTCAACATTTACAACTCATTAACTCTAAAGAGTAATACACTTAGGAATGAGTGGTCTCTATCATTGACGATGGATGGTTTTGGAAAAATCATGGAGCTTATTGATGTTTAAAATAACGGCTTTAGCCATCTAAACTACTAAAAAAGAATGTCCTAAGGCACTAAAAAGTGAACATATTTAGTGAATTTGTCTATTACTACCACTATCACAATTTTTTCTTGAGATAAGGGGCAAGTAAGAAATAAAGTCCATGGCAATAGAATAATTTCAATGCTTCTATGGTATAGGGAATGGTTGTAAAAGGCATAGGTATGTAGGGAGTTCATGTTTGAATCTTTGGCAGATTTCTCATTACTTTATAAATTTTCTAACTTGCATACCCTTCCAATTGAACATAATGGACATCTTTCTGCATGTGACATTACCTTAAAGTGCCCTCCTTAAGGTGATATAAAAGATTCTTAGTAGTTGTGTTATAGGTGAAAATTGGTCTCACCCAAGTAAGCTGAAAGCTCGATAGAAACTAAGTCCAAAGGACGTTCAGCTCGTTAAGGACAAATGCGCGAGGTCTTGGCTTGTGAGTTTGGTGAATTGTCCCAACTCGCCAAGTCCTGGCTTGCATGAAGAACGAGCTCGCCCCTCCAACTCCAAGCCTGTCCTCGCTATTCGAAGGGCAGTGACCTCCCACCAGGAATCCTGGTTCGCGAAGGCCAAGCATTCCCCAAGGCCAACGGCTCTGTGAGAAAGAGTTCCAGATAGGGTTGTGTCAAGCCTGCTTTCCAGCTAACCAAAGGGGCCCACCCCACAGAAAGTAACCTGTAGAAGTTGGATTGCAGGAGTTATTCTATCTTTTACATTTATTTCTTGATGTAACAGAACTGTAGCTCGTAATCATTACATGTAACCTTTCTTCCTCTATAAAAGGAGGAGGAAAACTCTTATGAAAAAAAAAGGCTGAAAGAGAGTAACCAATACTCTATAAAACTTTCCAAAGATCAAATAACAAGCTACCGTGGATGTAGGGTCCGGTGTCATCTGGATTTAGCCTAACCATGTTAAAATACTACATTCCATTGTTTCTCTCCCTTTCCATCTTCTCCTTCTTCTTCTCTTCCTCACACTTTTTAAACTAGAAAGCAGCTTGGGGTTCAAGAACCACATCCGTTGACTGGAGTTTGGCCCAGAACTAAATTTCACCATCAATATTTTAGCACTAGAAGGAGGGCCCATCTATTTTCTGAATCACCTTTCTAACCTGATACAATGGTGAGAGGGAGAACCACCAGGAGTTCTAACACTCCGATTGTTCAGTCGGTAGACAATTCCATTGCCGAAGCTTGTCCTTAACCTACTGCTATCCTCAAAACTAAGGGAGTGCCAACACCTTATCGGCCGCCACCAGTGCTTAAGAACATGGTCAGGGAGCTGGCTAAAACTGTTAAGATGATGCATAAAGGCAAGAAGAAATTGTAGTACAGCTGTAGCAACTGTGTGGGGTAGTTCAAAAAGAAACTCGCAATGACCACTACGATACATAATATGGGGGCTCACAGCAAGCTGAAAGCTCTGGCCCCCAGCTTGGAGGTTAGGATCTATTAACAAGGCAAATCCTCCAAAGGCTAAAACAGCTAGAGGACTGCCCCTAATCTTAAGACAATCAACCTTGTTGTGGGGAGAGCTCACCATTCTTAGTGGAGATCGAAATGCAACCCCTGCCATAGAAGCTCAAAGTACCTGTAATCCCACTGTATGATGGGAACAACGATCTATGCGACCACCTGGACTCATTCAATATCCAAATGGATCTTCAAACTACCGACCCTTTGATTAAATACCACGTCTTCCCAGCCACATTATGGGGTATACCTCGGGCATGGCTCAGAAGCCTTCTGGCTCGTAATGTCAATAGTTGGGAAGAGTGCCAAAGGAAATTTGTTGATCAATATCGAGCACTGAAGAGACAGCTCACACCTCTCTATTATCATGCAATAATCTTTCAATGCAATGGTGAGTCACTAAAAGACTATATAGCCAGGTTCAGGCATGAAGCTAACTTTGTAGAAAATCCCTTAGAAGAAAGCATCCTAATAGCAATCTCAGCGGGACTCCACAAAGATGAAAAGCTATACAAAATATTTTACAAGGCCCTAGCTTGAGACCTCACTAAATTCTATGAGCAAGCTACCAAGCAAATCAGATGGGAGGAAACCTTTGGTACGAAGGAGACCAAGTCTAGGGGTGAAGTGGTGAGCACTTCTCAAGGAAAAAAGAGGAGCGAGGAAAACCTAAACAACGGTCCTGGCACTCGACCCATGAAAAAGGGTAGGACCAAGTGACCCCAGCCTTATGGTCACTTCAAAAGCTATAGTGTCTTGTCTGATGCGTAAGACAGGATCCTTATGGCAGAAAGGGGGGAAAGAAGATTTTGGAAAGCCCAGGCCAATGAGAGCCCACAGCAAATTCAGAGACTTTAGTAGATTCTGTGCTTACCATAATGAGGTCGGACACACCACCTCAGAATGTTGGGCACTAAAAGATGCCATTAAAGACCTCATTAGGAGAGGTTGCTTACAAGATTATGTGGTAAGGCCATCAAAGCAGCAAGCTTAGCAAACTCAATGGATCACTGATCGAGAGCCAAAGCCTTCTATTAGAATCATATTCTAATCCTGTAATGTTTTGAGATTAATGACAGAATTATGAACTTTTGCTGACTAATTATCTCTAGCGAAATGCTACACAAAAAGAAAGCTATTATTTATTGATCTGATTTTATTCTTGGCTGATTGGCTAAAACATGAGAGTGCCGTAAAAATAGTGACAAGCTATCATCTCGCTACCAAAGAAAAACACGTCCAAGGGTAAGATGGTGCAAAGCACATCTGAGGGTGAAACAGCGTAAAGCCTACCTCGCGATGAGAGAAGACACATTTAAGGGTGAGACAGCGCAAAGCCTACCTCGTGATAAGAAATGCATCGGAGGGTGAGATGGTGTAAAGCCTACCTCGCAATAAGAAAAACATCCAAAGGTAAGATGGCGCAAACTCTACCTCATGATAAGAGAAACATTCGAGAGTGAGATGGTGCAAAGCCTACCTCGTGATGAGAAAAACACGTCCGAGGGTGAGACGGTGTAAAGCCTACCTCATGATGAGAGAAAACATATTTGAGGATGAGACGGCACAAAGCCTACCTCGCGATGAGAGAAAACACATCCGAGGGTGAAACGATACAAAGCCTACCTCACAATAAGAAAAACTTGTCCAAGGGTGAGACAGCGCAAAGCCTACCTCACAATGAGAAAAATATGTCTGAGGGTGAGATGGTGTAAAGCCTACCTCACAATGAGAGAAAACACATCTGAGGGTGAGATGGCATAAAGCCTACCTCACGATGAGAAAAGTGCATCCGAGGGTAAGACGACATAAAGCCTACCTCACAATATGAAAAATGGGTCTGGGGGTGAGATGGCACGAAGCCTACCCCATTAACACATATGGAATAAACAAAACTACTATTAAACGCTCAAAAATTTGGCAAAGAGTTATGAGCTCGCCTAGGCACAGAGATGCCCAAAATGAATTCATTGCAGTTCTCATACAACTAAACTCCCATAGCTATCATGTGATCAAACACTCGCAGCTCACGTGCGACTTCCAACCAGGCACAACTCACATGCATCCTAACTATTGCTCATTACAAAAAGGGGTAATCAAATGGCAAGATCAGCTACAAACTAAAGATATGACCAATTAGTCAGATAGAATTTCATTGATCCATAGAAATATACATCCAACAATGTACAAAGAATTCAATACAACATTTGGGAGCTATGAAAAAAAGCTCATACATTAAAAAGGCCTTATTCAATAAGGAAAATTACAAAAGAGGAAGGAAATACAGAAACAAAAGCTAAAAAAGCCTAAGGCTGAAGATGAAAACAAAAGGCCAGCTACCACCAACAGGGAGACTAGTAAGCCCAACTGCTCCTGCTTATATCCCTCTTAAGCCGGCGGTTCCTCCTAGACCAGACCTCATGCAATTCAAAACAGGGCTAGGAGTCGGCTGGCAGGGCCCAAGATCATGGCAAAGCCATGAAGTAATAATCCAAGATCTACACAAGATCTTCCCCGTAGCTAGCATAAAGAGCTATGCATGGGAGCCATGTGCGGAAGGCTATCCACACCTCAAAGCCCCATATAGAAGGCCATACACATCTCAACGCTTCACCAGAAGTTGAACCAGCAAAGATATTTAGGGGGTTTAGCTAATACTTCCATCTCATCACAAAGAAGCAAGAAGAGCTTCTGATGCTTTATAAATTGATTCGGGTTCAATGAACGACCCAGCGAACAAAGGACTAAGCTTGATCAAATGGTCCTAAGAAGACCGGATTGCCATGCCAACGGCTAGAAGGCAAGGTTAGAAAAAGAAGTATGATCAAGATCAAATGAAGTGAAAGATCGAAAGCCTAAAATAACAACACGATAGAACAAAGTACTTTGATTGAAATAGCAAAAGTTACAACTCCCAGTCCACGAAGTGAACTGAGAGTTAGGGGGTTTATGTTATAGGTGAAAATTGGTCTCGCCCAAGTAGGCTGAAAGCTCGATAGAAACTAAGTTTGAAGGACGTTCAGCTTACTAAGGACCAATGCGTGAGGTCCTGGCTCATGAGTTTAGTGAATTGTCCCAGCTCACCGAGTCCCAACTCGCCAAGTCCCGGCTCACACAAAGAACGAGCTTGCCTCTCCAGCTCCAAGTTCATTCTCGCTGTTCGAAAGGCAGTGACCTCCCACCAGGAATCCTGATTCACGAAGGCCAAGCATTCCCCAAGGCCAAGGGCTCTATGAGAAAGAGTTCCAAATAGGCTTGCGTCAAGCCTGCTTTCCAGCCGACCAAAGGGGCCCACCCCACAGAAAGTAACCTATAAAAGTCAGATTATAGGAGTTCTTCAATCTTTTACATTTATTTCTTGATGTAACAAAACTGTAGCTTATAATCATTACATGTAACTTCCCTTCCTTTATAAAAGGATGTGGAAAACTCTTGTGAAAAAAAGAAAGAGAAAAAAGAGGTTGAAAGAGACTAGCCAATACTCTATAAAACTTTCAAAGATCAAATAACAAGCTACCGTGGATGTAGGGTCTGATGTCATCTGGATTTAGCCAAACCATGTTAAAACACTACGTTCCATTGTTTCTCTTCTTTTCCATCTTCTCCTTCTTCTTCTCTTCCTCACACTTCTTAGACCAAAAAGTAGCTTGGGGTTCACAAACCACATCATTGACTAAAGTTTGGCCCAGAACCAAATTCCACTGTTAACAAGTTGTTACTTGAGTTGGTCACTGACCGGCTGTTGAAACTAATCAAATTAGTAAATTTGTAACTGGATTACCTATTCTACTTGCAGTATAAGGTAGCCTGGGTCGATCCCTTGGATCTTTTAATATTAAAATTAAATTAAAAGATGAATAAAGGAGGGTTGGTTTGTAGTAGCTTAAATGACAGGAAAACAATAAGGTAGAAACTGTTACAGAATTGCAAGAGATAACCAGTCCAGAGGAGTCACTGAACTTGAGATTAATCCATCATTGATCACTAAGTATTCATTCAGTTATTGATCATGTTCTTGGCCTTAAATCATACAAGAAGCCCTAGAATGATTAATGAACCATTTACTAGTTAAGCACATAGCATTTGGTTTCAGCCAAGTGAACAACTCAACTAAAGCTTGATAAATTATTTAGTTCTCCTATCCTCCTTCCTATGGTGATGATTAAGCAACAATCATATTAATATCTAAACTAAATGAAGCACTCAGTTCAGAAATCATAGTAAAAACAAGAAGAAGGAAGAAGAAATGACTAACCAATTGAATGCAGCAAGAAATATCAAGACCTTAATCATTAATCTTCAAGTTTTAGCCCCTTTGGATTACAGGAGTTTAGCCTTCCATGGACATGGAAGCATGAAAAATGCAGAGAAAAACTAGAAAATAATATGCTACAATGTTTTGCAATACCGAACTAAGAAGCTTTTACAAAAAGAAGTTTGCCTGGGAAAAAGGGGAAGACAGAAAAGTTGGTGTAGCAGGTCTGCTTTCTGCCATTTTGCTGATACATGTCCTTTTACGTGCTGTGTGTTTGTTTGTAGGCTACTTTTCTACTTCTTCTCCTCTCTTTTGTGTCTCCAATTGGTTGGTGCAAGTTGGATCAAAGGATGGTGTAATGGGCTTAAGATCCATGTCAATTGGGGCCTTGAAAACTGAATTCTACAGAGCCCAGTTTATCAACATTTCTTCCTATGACTTGCAGCTCATTTTGGACGCCCAATTTGATCTTTTTAGCATGGGAAGTCTTCATATGAATTATGGATTTATGTGTTATCTTCCATTTGGGATTTTTTTTTTACCTAATTTGGATTTGTATATCTCAAGTTATGGTCTTCTAAATACACAGAGGTCAGCTACTCGGGGATAGGGCTAGGCAGCATTCTGATTCTGACTTCAACTCTAATTTTGGATGACCAATCGTGTGATTCAGCTTTTTTATCTTCATGAAAGTTGTAGATATATCTCTTATCTTTCCTAAAAGACAATAATCACATCAATTGGATAAGTATAACTCAAGATATGCTCAGAATACAGAAACTGCTCAAAAATGGCTAAATATGCAGAATTTTCCAAATGATGCCAATTGACACAATTTCACAAATACATACTAACACAGTTGGAAACATGTCATTTTAGACCTTAAAATGCTAAGTATGAGGACAAATAAATGAGTCAAATATTGTGTTATTAGTCACCAAACCTATAACAATCTTTTCATTCCTTTAAGAACTCTCATTGCCACTGGTGTTAAAGTAAAACTTTTGGTGTTTGTTCCATCGAGAGCTCTACTGCAAAGAGCAATCATTTTTCCAGTTAGCTTTTATTTTCTACAATAAGTCAAAATTTACCAAGGACATGGCTACAAGAGAAGGATCAACTTCCTTTTTAGAAAGTGCATCAACCATCACATTTTTTGCCTTACTTGCATTGCACTTCATAAACAAACCCCATCAGCTTTTCCAACCATTTTTGTTGCATGGCGATATTAATTTACCACTCTAATAGATGCTTTAAGGCTTGATGGTTAACCTTGATAATGAAGTAGTGGTGAACTAAGTATGATTCCCACCTTTTCACTACAAACATTAGAAAAAAAAAAGTTACTTTTTACACATGGCATGAAATTTACCCGAAAACCTTACTGGTAAAGGCAATGGGTTGTTTAAACTATATTAACATTACCCCAATTCCCACTTTCACAGCATCTATCTCTAGGGTGAAGGGTTTAGAGAAATCAAAGAGAGTTAGAACAAATGGAAAGGAGATAGTCAACTTGAGCACATCAGAAGATTCTTGAGCATTTTTTTTTCTTCTTTTTTTCATCACTAAAGAAAGAAGCAATTTTCATATAAAAGGACAAACTTGAAGCTATATCTCATTAGAGATACATAGTTTATTGTTATGATTATCGAATGGTAGTAATAGGGATGAGATAGCAATTATGATGAGGTTTTTATTCATCTAATTGAGTATGCTATTAAAGTCTTTAAATAGAATGATGGTATTGGATTGAGAAGCGTGATCTCTCTATGTTCCCATAAATAGCATAGTTGTGTTAGTGAAGACCATAATCCTTACTTCATTCCTTATTTATGATCATCTCTCTTTAGTCTAGATAAAATATAAAGGCTATATTTAAGAGGATCAGAGTTTGGAATCATGAAACAAACTAATTGCTTGGAGCATGTTTCATAATAGGGTTGTTAAATTCTATACATTTGAAGAGGACAAACTCAATGATTTCATAAAGAAAAGCCTCATATCCTTGAAAACTCAATTGAATTTTATTGTTCCATATAGCCCGTAATGATATCAATCATAGTAATACCATCTCATCCTTGATCATTTGAATAACTGATTTTATATAGTGTATTAGAAAACTAATAGGCCACTGTTTGGTTAATAAAATGGTTAGGCTCGCATCTAAGGTAAGTGAACCAAATGATCTTCGTAAAAGATTAGTGGAATGTAACTTTTTTCTCTACAGTTCAACTACAGGTTTATCAATCTTCTTATAATTTTTATAAACATCATATATTTCTTTGTCAACCTATGAAACTCCCAACCCTTTAAGGGTGGTAGGTTCTAGCTAGTAGCCATTGTCTCATATCTTTTATTATTTTTTTTTCATTACAAGTAGCCTCTTTTTGGATATAATGTGCCCTAATTATTCTACCTTCCTATAAGTAAAAGCACATTTTTTTCTTTAACAAAGAGATGATGAGTTCTTAAGGCTTCTAGCATGTTTCATGGTGTTTCAAATGATTTACACAACTTATATATATATATATATATTATTATATCATAAACAAAATAAAAAAGCATACCTTTGTTTAAAATGGCTTAAAAACCTTATTAATAAGAAATTAGAAAGTGGCAAGGTATTACATAGCTTAAAAGGCATCATCAACCACTGAAAATGCTCTAAGTAAGTTTTGAACACAATCTTATGGATCTTATGGTCCTAAGGTCTAGATGGTGGTAAAATTGTGGGCTGAACAAATACATTTGCATACTAGGGGAGCAATTTATCTAGAATCTTCTTCTAAAGAATAGAAGAAGACTCTAGATGAATTGCTCCATTAGCTCTTTGGCATTAGGGATCATTATCTAGGCCATTCATCCAATTGCTCCTTGGCTATTGGATTCGTCATGTATCGCCTATAAAAGCCTCTTTTTCTGGAGTCACTTTTACTTCTTCATCTTCAAGTGTGATCCTATTGTTGCTACTCACCACTCCTTTTTTTAATGATACTCACCTAAATTTCAGCATGACCATCATAGTTTTTTGTAGGTAACTTCTCATCCTTACTTTTGTCTAGTTTTGCTTTGTTTTGCATCTTGTTTTTCTTCTTTTTTTTTTTTTGCACATTGTGTCAGTTATGTTGGTTCCTATTGGTGGCTGCATTTTGAGTCCTTTTGTCTTCTCTTACATTGCACTGGAGAGATCAATGCCTCCTTTCCACTTTTATTTTTCTTTTGTGACCTTTTTTTCTTCCTTTAACCATCTTTATTCGAACATCCTTCCCTACTTTTGCTTCATTTGTTATGACCATACTTGTTGTATTTGAAGGTGGCCTTCATCATTGTGCTCCTCCCTTTCACATTTGGTAGATTAGACAATCCCATTGACTTATCATTATCTGACTCTAACTTTTCCTCCAACATCAAGGAATATACACTTAAAAGTATCATTTATCGCTTTACTCATCTTTTTCAAATAATCATAGCCGAATGATCTTGTGACAAACACAAACAAGAAAGAGTACACATGATCAACGCTGCACTTGAAAGTCTTTAGGATGTCTATCCAGATGTCAAGCGTATAGCCACTTCACCCAAATGGTAGGACCCTGACATAATCCATGAGCTTGAAAATGTTTACATTTGGAAGGAATCTATTAAGGGTGTTATTTTTAAGCCCACCTAAGAGGATGAACAGGCTTATAGCTACGACGCTTCCCCTTTCATTATATTTTACATGGATGTAGTTAATCATTTGCACATTTGTCCTTCCTTCCTTGCCCTACAAAAGAATGTTTTGCATGCTGTGAACGTTTGCCTATCACAACTAACCTAGAATGCTTGGGCTTTTCTTTCGTGCTTTAAAGTTTTTAGCCTCTGACTTTGCCTTGTTCCCACTGTGGAATCATTTCTTTTCTTTTTCGCTTATTCTCAATAGAAAAGTGGTGGTTGGGTACACTTCCTCTAATGGCCTAACCATTTTTTCATCAAAAATATGCTTACAAGCATTCAGACCTAGAAACACTCCTTTTGAAAATTCAAATGGTTGAGAGGTTCAACCCTTTTTTTCTTTAAGATAGACAACTGGCCTATCCCTTTTTTCAAAATTCAAATGGTTGAGGATCTCTCTGCGTCAATCAAGATCTCATCGTTCGGTTGCTAACACTAGGCCCCTGTGATGCTCAATCTATGCTATATATGCTATTTTCTTTTTAAAATATTATTGTTGCTTGATTTTATTTTTCTAACTCTTGTCTTTGTTGCTACATATTACTGGTTATACCAAGAAGTTATAGTGATTCATTGCTCAAAGATGTCCAACTAGCATATAGCTAAAATTCATGCCTATGCTTGGGCCAAGGGAAAGCCAATAACGCACTACACTGCTTGAACCAGCTCCTCCCACTGAGATAATGAGTGGGTTCTTACCTTTTGATTGACTTGAAATTGCCTCTAGATGAAATAAGACACTATCATTGAGGAAGCAAAAAGCATCCTTTAAAGAATCCAATAAAGGCAAAGAGAAAGGCCTTTCTGAGGTTCCTACCCCCATAGCTAAAAAGTTCAAAGTGGGAGCTCGAGAGAAACTAGAGCCGGTCATGACTCCTGAAGGTGACACTCTACCATTTGATGTTATTAACAACCTATAGTATAAGAATGTTAATTATGGTGCTTTTTTGTGCAATTGCCTACTTTTCCCAGATGACCAAGACCGTGCAAAAGAATTTCTACGAAAGCATGGTCCCCTATGCCTCCTGAAGTCTTCCATTACTCAAATTATTCACTTGGCTACCACTCTCAAGCCATAATGCTATCTTTTGCCAAAAATGAAAAGGTGCTGTAAAACTAATCTTGTGATCGTAATCAAGCTACAAAGTATTAAGGCCAAAGCAAAGGAATTAGCTGATCGAGACCTTGACATTATCGATCTGACTAACTGTGTTGTTGATATTGTAAATAAGTGAAATGCCTTGCTCTTAAAAGCTGAACATGTGGACACCTTATAGAAACAAAATGAAAGTATGGTAAAAGAGTTGGAGGCTAAATGACAAGCACAAAAGGACAATAAGTCCACCTTTGAGGATAGATTTCAACAAGCTATGAATGAGGCTAAAGATTTGACCTTTCCCATGATTCTCTTTGGGTTCAAGGAGGCCATTTGTCAGATTCATCACTTTAACCCTTAAATGACACTCGATCTAACCAAGCTTGATCAAAACAAGACCCTTAATGAGATTCTGTAGGATTCCTCCCAAAGTCAACGTTGCCTAGGTGCTGCCAATAGTTGTTGCTTGCTTCTTCCTATTGTTAGTTTTATTGTAAAGACTATATGCTCATTCGTTGTTGTAGTCTTTCTTTTTTTCGTTAAATGTGTACAAAGTAGGCTATCCAATTTAATGAAATTGCTTTGTTCTCATATTCTTGTATTTTTTTTAACATACTATTTGCTTTTGCCATTTTCCATGATGAGCCTTTAAAGGGCCCCTCTACTCTATTCAACGACCATGCTTTTACTAGCTTTTAAGTTTGTCATTTGCCTTTGACTTTCTTTTGCTCATACCTCGA
>JANHAO010017751.1:0-13857 GCA_026873985.1 Saraca asoca
GGACATCCACAGCTCGAGTTATGGTCTGCTGAAGGCATGGAGGTCGGGCTGCTCGGGAGACAGAATTCTGGTGTTCTGGTAGTAAGTTCTTCTTAAAATTCAAGTTACCAAATGCATGATTCGGCCTTGGAGTCTTCATCAAAGTTGTATAGAATCCTCTTATCTTTCCTACAAGATAAGAATCAAGTCAATTGGACATGTACAGCTCAAGATATGGCCAAAAAACCGAAACTACTCAATTTGCTCGAAATGCAGAATTTTGCTCTAATGAACCAATTGACACCAAATACAAAATGCCTCCTAACTCAGCTGCAAACATGAAATTTTAACTCTTACAATGCTAAGTATGAGGCTAATTAACTATGTCAAATCTTGTGTTATCACCTCTCCCCCACCGATTTAAGATTCCTGCCATTCCGCCTTAGAATGGAAGAAGTGACCCATATGACCATTTGGATGTTTTCAACATCCAGATTGATCTCTAAACCAACAATCCCTTGGTCAAGTGTCGAGTCTTTCCAGCTACTCTCAAGGATATGCCACGAGCATGGCTCAAAGGTCTTCCAGCTTGCAGCATTAGTAGCTAGGAGGAATGCCAAAATAAATTTATGGACTAGTATGAAGCCCTCAAGAAGCAGCTCGCACTGTCTTGCCACCTAGTGACAATTTTCCAATGGAGGGACGAATCATTGAAGGATTGCATTGCAAGATTTCAATGTGAAGTTAGCAACATAGAGAATCCCTCCGACGACAACATCTTAACAATGATTTCAGCGAGACTCCGTAGAGACGGGAAGCTGTACGAAAGTATATACAAATCCTCGATGAAAAGCTTGGGGGAATTCTATGAGCGGGCTATTAAAGAGGTCCGGTGGGAGGAAACTTTCAATCCAAAAAAGTTTGGATAGAAGGGTGAAGTGAGTGGCTCTACTTCTGGCCAAAACGAGAGAAGGAACAACTGTGGCAAGAGCATAATGGGCCAAACTAATGATATGGGTGCCTAACTTGCTAAGAAAGCTAGGACAGAGTGACCTGAACCCCGAGGTCACCAAGATAATTATAGTATCTTGTTTGATACTCTGGAGAGGATATACATTGTTGAAAGGCACAGGGAGAATTTTAGGTGACTTAGGCCCCTACTGACCCCTTCACAGTATAAGGATGCCAATAGGTTTTGTGCCTACCACAATGACATTAGGCACACTACCTCTGAATGTAGGTCACTCAAATATGCGATCGAGGACCTGATTAAGAGAGGTCGCTTGAAAGATTATGCGGTACGACCTGCGGGTCAGCATTATCAATAGCAAACAGTGCAACCTTCCCAAAACGATGAATAGGAGCAAACAATGGTGGTTAGAACCATCTACATGATCCATAGAGGGCCACACATTACTGGAACCTTACTCAGCTCGTGAGAATGGTATGTACAAAATGCAAGCTATGTCTTATCTACAGGTTGTGAGTTTGACAGACCTACTGAGAAAGCCAAGGCTATTTCGGAATGCATCACCTTTGTAGACGATGATGCACGGGGAGTCCAGTCCCCTCATAATGACGCTCTTGTCATTAGAGCCAAGGTCAGCAACGCTAAGCTGTGAAGAATCATGTTAGATACCGGCAGCTTAGTCAATGTCATGTATAAAAGGTGCTTTGAATAGATAGGATTGAGCCAGAATAATCTCAAACCTTTGCTCGAACCTCTTTTCGGCTTCACTAGCAATGCGATATTTCCCGTAGGGCAACTCAAACTTCCTATCACTCTGGGAGACAAAGACCATTAGTCCATGGTTCTAGCTGACTTCTTGGTCGTAAATTGCCCTTCTGCTTACAACATAGTACTGGGATGACTGGTGATGAATGATTTGGATCTGGTCATGTCCACTAAAATGCTAACAGTGTGTTTCCCAACCTCGAATGGAGTCGGGTGCATACGAGGTGAGTAGTACACAGTTCGATAATGTTATGAGGATGCTGTCAAGCTCAGGGAGAGGGGAAAAAGTTGTTGTGGTATCTAATGAAGAACCCTCATCTCCAAGCTCAGTTGGGATTAGTCATGATCTTGACCTCCATAACCTAGAAATAGACAGGAAAATCGGACCAATAGAAAAACTTGAAGAGATAAGGGTAGGTGAGGTAGATGATGAGAAGTGTCTCAAGCTCAGAAAGAACCTACCCCTCAACGTAAAGGTCCAGCTGGTTGGTTTCCTCAAAGTAAATCTGGATGTCTTTGCTTAGAATCACGAGGATATGGTGGGGATTGACCCTAAAATTATGTCGTATAAGTAGAATATTGATCCTTACCACCAACCAGTCTGTTAGAAAAGGAGACCATTAACCGCTGAGCACTTTAACGCCCTAAAGGAAGAAGTAGATGAACTACTAGCTGATAAATTCATCCAGGAGGCTCACTATTCAGTCTGGGTAGCTAACCCTGTCTTAATGAAAAAGAAGAACAGAAAGTAAAGGACATGCATCGACTTTACAGACCTTAACAAGGCATGCCCAAAGGATAACTTTCCCTTACCAGGGATTGACCAGCTCGTTGATGCGATGGTCGGGCATCAGCTTCTTAGTTTTATGGATGCATACTCTGGGTATAACCAGATACCCATGGAGCCTTAAGACGAGAAGCACACCTTGTTCATCACAAATCGAGGATTATACTGCTACAAGGTGATGCCTTTTGGGCTAAAAAATGTAGGAGTAACCTACCAATAACTGGTCAACATAATGCTTAAAGATCAGATTGGGAAGAGTATAGAGGTTTATGTGGATGATATGCTTATAAAGTCCAGATAAGTCAAGAATCATGTAAGGGATCTAGATGAAATGCTCCAAATCCTAAGGAAATATTGGATGAAATTGAATCTACTTAAGTGTGCTTTTGGAGTAGCCTCGAGAAAATTTCTAGGGTTCATGGTCAACAATAAAGGAATAAAGGCAAACCCGGAGAAAATCAAGGCACTCATCGACATGAGATCACTGATCAGGATCAAAGATATTTAGAGTCCAACTGGTCGGGTCATGATGCTTAGTAGATTCATCTCAAAAGCAACGGACAGATGTCTACCATTCTTTGATATCCTGTGGAAAGCAAAACGCTTTGAATGGACCGAGGAGTGTGAAGCTGCCTTTATGCACTTAAAAGAATACATGGGTTGAGCTCTATTGTTGTCTAAACTATAAGAAAGTGAGAAGCTCATGCTTTACTTGGGAGTATCTCAACATGCTATTAGCGAAGCCCTTGTCCGGGAAGAAAGCAGAGCGCAATTCTCAGTATACTATGTGAGCAAGAGGTTGCTAAATGCAGAAGAAAACTATACTCCCATAAAGAATCTTGTTTATTGTCTTGTTGTCACGTCTAGAAAATTGCAACCTTATTTTTAGGCCCATACTATTGAGGTGCTTACCCAGTATCCATTAAGGCAGACTCTTCAGAAGAAGGACACTTCAGGTCATTTGCTTAAGTTGGTAATGGAGCTTGCCCAATTTGACATCCACTACAAACTGAGGTCGGTGATTAAGGGACAAGCCCTATCTGACTTCATAGCAGAATTTACCAGACTTACCAAGGAAGAGGTGGAAACTTCAGAAAGACCATGGTGGGAACTCTATATAGAAGGGTCCTCATGTGAGCAGAAGGCAGGACAAGAATCCTTTTAGTCAGCCCAGAAGGGCATAAAATCCTTTGTGCTATAAGAATCAAATTTTGAGCTACTAATAATAAGGTAGAGTATGAAGCATTGCTCACAGGACTTTGTCTAGCAAAGGAGGTACAAGGTAAAAATTTAAAGATCTTTAGTGACTCTCAACTTGTCATTTGTCACGTGAAAGGGGAATATCAGGCAAAGGGACCAAAAATGACTATCTACCTTCAAAAGGCTCAACAGCTGCTTAACAAATTTCAAAGGTATGAGATCAACTAGATTCCTTGAGCTTGAAACACTCATTCAGATGCATTAACTCGTTTGGCCACAGTAAAGGACACAGACTTTTCGGGTGCAATACCAGTAGAAACTCCTCCATCTCTAAGCATCAAACAAAAAGATGTCATAATGACAACCATTGTGGCACATGGCTCATGGATGAGCCCTATCTTGAAGCACCTATGGGATGGTGAACTCCCAGAGGATAGATTGGAAGCACGCTGCACACAGTCCCAAGCTACTAGATATCGCATCATCGATGATATGCTTTATAGAAGGGGCTTCTCGACTCCACTTCTCAAGTGCATTGATGGTCCCGATTGTGACCTCATCATGGAGGAAATTCATGCCAGACATTGTGAAAACCATACTAGGGGGATGCCATTGGCTTAAAAAGTACTCCGGTAAGGTTTCTTCTAGTCAACCATGAAACAGGATGCAATCAACCTCGTCAAATGGTGTGATAAGTGCCAAAGGTTTGCCAAAGTTCCTCGAGCTCTTCCAGCCTACCTCCAACAAATGGTTAGCCCTTGGCCCTTCACAATATGAGGCATCAATCCTATAGGTCGCGAAAACTGCAAACACACAGTAATAGCTGTGGACTACTTCACCAAATGGACAGAAGTAAAAAAGCTAGTCCAAATTTCTTCCTCTTAGATTGAGAAATTCATCTGGAATAACATTATTTTCCAGTTTGGTGTCCCTTAATAAATAGTGACTGATAATGGGACCCAATTCACCAATGAGCAATTTATCAAATTTTGCAATGACTTCAGAATTCTAAAGAGTTTTTCGACAGTAGACCATCTTTAGGCCAACAAATAGGTTGAGGCAGTAAACAAGATCATTAAATAGATCTTGAAGACAAAATTGGAGGCCAAAAAAGGTGTATGGGTAAACAAGTTACCAAAGGTACTATGGGTTTATCGGACTACAGCTCGCAGTACCACAGGAAAAACCCCTTTTTCGATGGTCTATGGAACCGAGGCTATAATACTGGTGGAGTTCGAAGTAACTTCACACCAGAGAGTTACTTTTAGTCCAGAGGAGAATAACTAGTTGCTCGCTACAAGTCTTGATCTTGTTGAAGAAATAAGAAATGTAGCTTATCTAAGGGTCATGACCCACTAACAGTGGGTCGCGAGACATTTTAACCGAAGGGTTTAAGCTCGGATCTTTAAAGCAAGTGATCTCATCCTACACCTCGTTTTGCTAGGAGGTCGCAACCCCAATGAAGGGACATTAGGTCCAAATTGGGAAGGCCCATATGTAATAAAAGAGAAATTGAAAAGTGGGGGATATCGCCTAGTGAACGTTGAAGGAGTTGAATTCCCTCGAGCATGGAACGTGATGCATCTCCAGCAATATTATCAATAAAGGCAAACTTGGCCTTGTAGATCTATAACATTCTTTAAAGTTTCGAATTAAATAAGGGTCAAAGAATTCTTTTTTCTATTTTATGTTTAGCGTGCTCTTTAATGTATTTCATTGACAGTCAATTTTATTTAAGCTCAACAAAGAAAAACTATATTCTACGAGGACAACCTAGCCAACTGTCTCATGAAGTGAAGATGCTCAAGCCTTGCATGCTACAATCTAATATGACTCATTCGGGTTTATGCAGTTCACCAGCAGACTTGTTAATAATATTTTCAAATGTTCAACAAATCAAAAAATTCAAGTTATTCACATAAAGATGTCTCAATTACAAAAGGCATAAAATCAAATCGAGAAAACATAAAGCAAAGCTATGGAGGTGCTATATAGGATGGAGTCAGAGGACTAGAAGGATTTTGGGAAGCAGAGGAGTTCATAGCAGTCATAGGTAGGTTTTCTGTTACTTGTTCTCTAGGCTTTTCCTTAGCTACCCTTGCCAACATCATTATCTATTCCTGCCTTTGTTTTAATTCATCAAAAGCCCTATGAAGTCTCGAGGTCAAGTTAGCAATCTCGTGAGCCATGGCTTCTTCAGCTCACCTCCTCGCAGCGTTAGTACTCTCCAACCTCCTCCTTAGCCATGCTACCTTGTTGGTCGCTACTTCTAGCCTGTCTACAAGCCTACCTTGCTCCTATTCCTAGCTTATGATTTTATCCCTCAATTTTATTGTCTCCAACACCCCCTAAAGAAAAAGATCACAAGAAGTCAGGGAACATATTAAGAAACGAAAAAAGTAGGAAAATGTGATACCGACCAATAAGCAATGGTGAGTTAGTGTCTCTGCCAAGGTGCTGCCCTGGATCTCTTCGTCCTCAAGAGATTTCATATTGGTCCCCAAGATCTGATCTACATTTCTATCAATGACACCATAAAACACTGAGGTCTTAGGTCCTAGACTTTCAGGCAAATCCTCTGGGGCATCCTCGGACCCTTTCTCTGAACCGATGGCAATCCCTTTTCCCTTGTTAGTTCTCTATCTCTTGGGAGGAGGACCGGTTAAGGCTTCCTCTCTATGATCTGGGGACCTTGGTATCTCTCTTTTGACCTCAGACGGCTCCACTTGCAAAACGAGGACTAGTACGAGCAAAGTCTCCCCTGCAATCATCAAGGTGAAAGGTTCACCAGCTTGAGCCAAATCTGGGATAGTAGCAGAGGAAGAAGGTTAGCCAACCTATACAGAAGCTGGAACAACCATAGAGGAGGATAGGCAATCAACACAAGTGGTGGCAGAAGTGGCAGTATGCCTCAACCTTAATGAAGGAGGAGGTCTAACCAAGTTGACTCTCCCTATGTCACCTTACTCACTAAAGTCAGCTAGGGAAACTTCCTTTATACCACAAGCTTTGACATCTCACAAATGGTCAAGAAGCTCAGCGCCAAGAGCTGAGGAAAGCCCATGAGCTCGTAAGAGCTCCTTATCAAACCTCGAGTTATTTCACAAGTTATCATAGACAGCAACCTTATCCAGCACCTCGATCTCCTCCATACTTAACTCTAGCCTCTCTTTTCTTGTTCCATTTGCAAAGAACATAGCAAAGGTTAGACTCAAAACAAAATGAAAGATAGCAACAACTTGTGTCCCCTGAGCCTGCTCACCCAGATTTAAAATAAATGAGAAATTTTGAAGATGATGTAAGGACGGGCAAGAAACATAAAACCAACAGGTCTTATAAGGACCCATGTTGGATTTTCCTCTAACATCCTCATAAATTAACACCCTTTTGTACTGAGAAGGGCAAGGTGAAAAGTAGTAGTCCCCTTCCTGCTATCCAATGCTCTTAATACTGTGAGATGATAGAGAACTTAGCGCTGGGAGGAAGGAGGCCATTTTCAAGGTGGACCAGCGCTAAAGAAGTCAAAGTGGAGTATGCATTGGGGGTTAATTAAGCAGGAGCGAGCTTCAACTCATTCAAAAAATCGATTATGTATGGGGGGACCAGAAACCTAAGACCCATATTAAAATAATGAACACTTATGGCCACAAACTTTTCAGGAAGATGAGTAGCGTGGTCACTATGAGATGGCACCATAACGCAGTAGCCTTTTGGGAAGAAGTATGCCTCAACAATCTCCCCCAATTCTTTGAATTTGATTATAGAAGAATGATGCTTGAAAGGGGAATAAGCTCTGGACCCCTCTAGCTTGGAGTGAGCTGCAAACTCACTAGTGAGCTCACCGCTTTGGGAGGTCACACCCACAGCAACATGAAACATTTCTTCGCTCTTTTTAGACTCGATGTCCTCACTAACTATTAGGTGGCAGCTGCGTCTATGGGGCTGAGACATCTACACGAGGAGAAAAGAAAAAGAAAATGATCAGGCCGCTGGACATAGACCAGTCACTAACCTAAAAATAGTTCATCCTAAAAGAAAGGTTGCTACCACCCCAAGTCACCTAGACCCAAAGACACAAATACGGTTTGGTTACTAAGCCAGTGAAACCTAGAAGACTAGTTGACAACTCTACCACCACCAGAAACCCTAATATCTAGTGGCAAGCAGATAAAATATAGCTTGCACTCTAGTTTTTTGTCAATAATGGACACACCCATAGGGGTTTCAAAATCGGAACCCAGAAACATGAGGCCAGGGATAGAAACTCACCTTGTTAGATAAAGAAGAAATCTGAAGTGTGAACGGAAACGGTGCCCTGCAACCCAAACTTGGCTTGACAAACTTGAAAAACTAGAATAAGGCTGAAGATGGTAAACAGTAGTGAACAATCATAAAGTCTGCAGAGGGAAGGAAAGGAAGGGTCTGGGTTTGACGGACTTCAAATGGCAAATGAAGAGAGGGAAAGAGCCTCCCTGGTTTTTATTGTAAACAGATCAACCGTCAGATCTGGAAACTCTCCAAATAACTCACGATCCAATGGTCTAGCACAAGTCAATATTTAAATCAAGATGCATTCACTGAGGACAGTAATCATTGTGTTGTCCATAGAAATTAAGGAGTTACATGTGAAATGAATGTGTCAAGCTACACACCAGATCACAAATCACAATAGACGAACTATAACCCTAGCTCTCTTATGACCAGATACTCGTAACTTATACATGACCTGTTCCTTGCTTCAGCGACACACTTAATTGCCTACTGACAGCTCGAGCACACCTAGCATAATGAGCTAAGCCCTATCTCTAGTTCAGGCACACTTGGCGCAATGTGCTAAGCCCCATCTCCCGTTCGGGCACACCTAGCATAATGTGCTAAGCCCCATCTCTAGCTCGGGCATACCTGGCACAATACGTTAAGCCTCACGAACTTATCTCATCTCGAACACACCTGACATAGAGTGCTAAGCCTAATCTCCAACTCGGGTATACCTGGCAAAATGTGCTAATCCTCATGAGCTCATCTCATCTCGGGCACACCCGGTGTAAAGCACTAAACCCAATCTCCAGCTTAAGCATACCTGGCGTAATGCGCTGCCTCATGGGCTCATCTCATCTCAGGCACACCTAGGGCAGAGTGCTAAGCCCAATCTCCAACTCGGGTACACCTGGCGTAATGCGCTAAGCCTCACGAGCTTATCTCACCTCCAGCTCGGGCATAACTAGTCACCCTTAATGAGCTCATTCTAGTTCTGGTGCACCCCACCATCTACCAAATGCTCTAACTCATTACTGGCTAAAGCACTCAGATGCATAGAGTTTGTTATCAACTAAAGCAAATTAACACAAGGCACAACAAGGAAAAATTGGCAACATGGCAAACCTTGAGTGAAGACTCTGACCACGTCGATAACTACAGGTAAGGATTTTGCTAGCAAAGGGCAACTCCCAGTCTACAGAGTGAACTGAGAGTTGGGGGCTAATGTTATGGGCGCTCTTTGGAACCAAGTGAACTGGGCTGGCAAAGGTCTAATGGGCTAGTCAATGGTTCCATGGGCTGGTCCAGTAGAAAAAGGCCCATGACCTCTGGAATGAGGTTGCGAAAGCCAGGTAGTAGCTCACCTCAATACGAGCTCAGGTCGTTGGGTGAGAGCAGAACGCCTAGTGAGCTCCCTTCCAATTGTATTGCAGAATGTCCAATCAACAATCCAGATCAAACTTACTTCTGACTGACAAATCAGTCCCTAAAAATCAACAATGATTTGCCCTACATTTATTGCTCAACACTAAGCATTTATTGCTCACTGCAACGGTAATAATAGTTTTTACAGTTTATCAAATTATATTTGTAACCCTCTCTATGCCTATATATAGGGAGAAGAGTCATTGTATCAGGAGATAGAAAAGATATGTGTAGAAACTTTGTAGAAATAGCCATAGGCATATGTACTGATTGCTCTGCATGACTGTATAGTGAAACAATCGCTCAAAGCCAATACAACCATTGTGGACATAGGGGCCATCTTGACTTTAGCCGAACCACGATAAAACTCTCTGTGTTCCTTCTACTCTTCCTTTGAATCTCTCACCATCTTCTTACATTCTTCACACTTTTATCAATAGTTTGGTTCTCAGAATCCTTGGTTGACCAATTACCAAAATCGACCGTCAAAACATAAATATTAAAAAGTTTGATTTAATGTTGAGAAGTAAGAATTATGGTAAATTTTTTATGGTGATTCATTCTAATATCATAATTTCTATTTCTTATTATTAAACCATATTTAATTATTTTTTAATATTTATACTACCTTTATTTTATATTCAAAATCAACAATATGCATGCGATAAAACTATTAAAAGGAAAATGTTTTAATAGTGGACGGCAAAGCTAAATGAGAAGAAAAAGGGCAATGTTAATTGTGGATATTTTGGCACATGTATTTACTCTGAATATACTTTGGCGTCTGCTTTTGGCAATGGATAGTCTGACAAGATGAATGGTGGATAAAGGAAAATGTTTAGATGTGTGTGTCTATTGTATTTGATGGCAAAGTTGAATGAGAAGACAAAGGCAATGTTAGGATTGATTGAGCAAGATGCAGATTCCTTTGCCCAATGAACTAAGATGTATTACAAGAAACAGTTAGTGCTTATCAACATGGTTAAAGATTTTTATAGGACACACAACTTATTAGCCAAGCGCTACGATCAAGTCAAATCTGAACATGGAACTCACTTGCTGTCATCTTTAGGATCCTCTCTTGCCTCATCCAAGTATCAACTAGAGGCGTTTACGAGTTTTGTGGATCGAAGTTATGATAGACATTTTGAGTTTTGTGATGAAAATGATTCTCTGCAAGTCTGAAGTTGATGATTTTGAGAAGGAAGAGCAAACCAAATATGATGATTACAGAATAGAGAAGGAAGTTTTAGTTTATGCTATAAGGCTGAGGGAAGAAATAAATCTCACAAGGACCAACTCAATCAAAAAGATGATGTGAATGATGAAGTTGTAAGTTTGAGAGAAGAAATAAAAGCACTTAAAAAAAAAAGAATATAGCTTAGAATGACCTACTCAGCCAGAAAGATGCTGTGAAAGAGGATTATCTATAATATTAATATTATGGAGAGATTTAGAGATGAAAATAAATCTTACAAGGACCAACTCAATCAAAAAGATGATGTGAATGATGAAATTTTGAGTTTGTGAGAAGAAATAAAAGCACTTAAAAGCGCTTAAATATATAAAATTATTGTATGTAAAAATAGTCAAAATACTTTAGTAAGTATATAGATATAGATAAAAAAAGGAGTAAAGTTAAGGATATTGGAAACAAAAGAAAGAATACGAATACACAATGTGATTACTAAAAATATTATATATTTCTCGTTAAATCATTCATTGTTGACTTCCTCTAATTTTATTTTATTTTTAATAATAGTTCATTTAACACACATACAATACTTTTATTCAAATTCAAAATAGTGAAAAAAATAAAATCTTAAAAATAACTATAGTAAAATTTCTATAAATTAATACTTGATAAATTAATAACTCTTATTAAATAATAATTTTTTCCAATGAACAAAATTAATAATTTCACTTGGACTAGTGAATTAAATTAATAATTTCAGGAGGAGGGCTAAAGGTACAGCTAACTTCAAATAGATTAAACTCTTTTTTTTTTTTGGTCTTCTTGGTGGAAAGATGAACTGTCGCACAGGACAATTTACAGAAACAAGTAATTTAAGCAATGTCTAATTAACTCTTTAATATTTCTCTTCTAATAGTTTCAACTAATATTGACTTGGTCATTTTACAATAAAACATGAAAAAAGCCTTTCAGGACGGGTTAATCTTTGTAACGTATCTAATCTCCATGTAGTCTAAACTTTTTTAATTAGTTGCAGTAACAATGACGATGCTAGGCTATACTAAAATTCAACTTTAATATGAAGAAAAAGATAATTTCATAGGAAGTAGACTTTTGAATACATTAAAATTTTTATGGTTGGATTGTCTATTTTAATTATTAAATTTTAAAGTAAATAAGTCAAATAAAAAACATAAACTTTAGTATAACAAATAATAATAATAAAAATACTTAATCTCCTTTAATTTTTCTCATAATTACCCTATAAAAAATAGCCGTCATAATAACATTTTTTTTAACCCAGATTCTGATGATTTCACATTTGCAGCCGTCAATGGCGGTGTTCAAGGACATGGTTCATGAATTAGAGATTGGGAGAGAAAATCCTGATGCTGCAGACCGGAGTTTCATAGCCAGCTACTTCCCAGAATTGCTTGATCAGCCGTTGTTTCACCCACCTCCACATGGCACCAAGCTTGATGGAACATACAGGCTTCCTTTGGGTTACCAAATGGATGCTTCTTACTACTGTGAGCAATTTGAAAAGACAAAAATATTTTATTTTTAAGCGTTTCTAAATTATATCTGTCAATAGCTGGCTGAATGCAGAGTCTTTCTAAGCATGTGACTTTTTTTTGCTGGCTTCAGATCTTAGACTCCGCTGGAGCATACCTTGTGGACCAAATAGTGTGATCACATTCCCAGATGAACCATGGTTGAAGCCATGGTATTGGTGGTTATGGCCTGTCCTTCCATTAGGCCTCCAATGGCACGAGCAGCGTCATCAAACTCGAAGGTAAGTCCAAAATGGATCCATTTATTTATCCAGTTCATGTATCCATTAATTTTCTTGTTAGTGACAAAAGATCAAGGTGGTCTTCTGTGAATAAAACTCAACGCTAAAAGGCTAAGGATTTCAAAATATATCTGCCAATACTGATAACAACTTGAAGGTTTTTTTTGACAGAAATATAGTGCAAAAGTTGTGAGAAACACACTGATTCTTGAGACTTCTAAAGCACAATTTTATTGATCATCGAAGCACTTATTTATACAGCTTATTTAAAATAGAAAAAGCATAAAAATGCATTCAAATCTACTGCAGTTACATAACAGAAATCATAAAATATGCAGTCAAATCTGTTGCATGTTATATAATAGAATTTTCCAAAAAAATAGCTGAAGATTAGGTCATGCCTAACAGAACTTTAACAACTTCAATTCCATGTCAACAGTCCTGAGACATGTTATTCAACACTCCTCCTTGGCTCTGGAGCTGCAGACTCCAAGCCTTTGCCTCAAGAACTCATACTTGGCTTTGGAAAGTGCCTTGGTCAAGATATCAGCATTTTGATT
Organism: Saraca asoca; assembly: GCA_026873985.1. NCBI lineage: Eukaryota > Viridiplantae > Streptophyta > Magnoliopsida > Fabales > Fabaceae > Saraca > Saraca asoca. Next base: position 12,934 of record JANHAO010017751.1, read on the forward strand.
TTTTGTTTTGTAGTAGACCAGCTGTATTTCTCTTTCTTTTTGTACCTCTCTTAGGAAATAGAGTTTCAACTTGAAGTATTTTGTTTTGCCATGGAACATTGGATTATTTGCAATTGAGATTCCAGCTTGGTTGTCTACAAGTATCTATGTGCTTTCCTTTTGCTCCACATGTAGCTCTGCCATTACTTTTCTAATCCAGAGAGCTTGATTCATAGCAGCAGCAGTAGCTACATATTCTACTTCTGCTGTGGATTAAGCTGTGATTTCTTGCTTCTTAGAACACTACGAGAAAATAGTAGAACCAAAGCTAAAATAATAACCTGAAGTACTCCTTATGTCATCAACACAACCAGCCCACTCACTATCGGAATAACCATGGAGTGTGAAATTTTGAACTTGATAGAACCTCAAACCATAATCAATCGTACTCTTGATATATCTAACAATTCTTTTTGCTGCTTGAAAATGAATTTCAGTAGCACAGTACATGTACCTTGAGAGTAGACTTACAGCATTCAAAATATCTGGTCTAGTTGCAGCCAAGTACATCAAGTAGCCTATTAAGGTTCTGTAAAACCTTTCATCAACCTTTGCAGCTCTATCTTCTTTGTAGAACTTGTCCTTTTGATTCATTGGGCTTGTAGTTGGCTTGTACTCTTCCATGTTGAATTTTTTGAGAATCTCCTTGGCATATTTATGCTGACATATGAAGATCTCAATCTACTTTTGTTGAACTTCCATGCCAAGGAAGAATGTCATCTTCCCAAGATCAATCATTTCAAAAACATACTTCATTTCCCTTTTAAAAGTGTCAATCTATTCCATACTACTTCCTATATCAAGCAAATCATCAACATATAGGGATACCACAAGTATTTCATCACTAACCTTCCTGAGATAGAGAGTAAATTCACTTAGGCTTTT
>JANHAO010017752.1:0-13871 GCA_026873985.1 Saraca asoca
AGTATTTTTGTTTCATAAAATAAGAAATTAAAAATTTCAAAAATAATAAAATTTGATGTTTATAAAATGGATTGCATTTTTATTTCTACAAATCATATTTCCTGACAACCAAACAATAACAAAGGTAATCACAAATAATCTGATTTCGTTTCATGACTGAACTAAATATTTCAAGTAAATAACAGTTTCCATTCTCTTTCTTCTCCTTATTTGATTCCATTCCCTTTCCATTTCCACAGATTGAACCAAATACAAATTTTAGGAGGTAAAATGTATTTGCCCTTAATTCTTTTTATATTAGTATTTGGAAAATTATATTTTATTATAATTATTTATATAAATTATTTAAAACTCAAACATTCAAAATAATTATAAATAAAAAATTATATTAATATAAAAGTGTAATGATTTTTTTTTATTGAAAATTCAATGTATATTACCAATAATTTTAGTGCTGAAATTAGGTAAGGTTAATATTGAAAAGGGAGAAACATAAAAAATTCCTTTTCACTTTGAGATGGTTGAATTTAGTCCCCACTAATTTTATAAATTTGAAATTAAAGCATTAAAGTATAAAAGACTTAGAATTTACACTTATTATTCATTTAATTAACTATTTTATTTATTTGGGTAATTTTTTGATTAATTTTTTAAATAAGAATTTCAATATTATTGTATGTTAATATATCATGTTATTTTTGCATATAATTTCAAATTCATTTTTATCTATTTAATTAAAATTTTATATGTTACATGTGTCTAACAATATTGTGATACTTATTTAACAAGTTTATAAAAAATATGTAATTAAATAAAAAAGTTAATTATGTAGACAATGGATATTCAATCAAAAGTTTTGTATAGTTTAATACTTATATCCTAAAGTTTGAAAGTTGGTAGTGATATAATCTAATCACCCAAAAGTTGAAAGGGATTTTTTAACATTTTTACTATTGAAAATATAAGTTTATATTAAAAAAAATATAAATTAAATGTAAATCAATAAATTGAGATAATAATAAAATCAAAGTAAGAGATGTTGATTTTTAGTACAAAATTCTTCCAATATAAAGGTAAAAAAACACCGGTTAAAGAAAGCAAATTGAAAAAAAGTAATATGACATATGTACTTTCTTGATTGTTTTTTAATTTTACTTTTATACTGTACTTCTCTTATTATTTATCTTATATTTATGATAGTTTTTTAAGTTTTATAATCATAATTCTGTTATATAATTTTTTTAATACTTTTTATTATTAAATAAATTCTCTTTGTATCTTTGTTTCAAAAATTTTGTTAAACCTAAATGTACTTATTTTTATTAATAATTTTGTGTAAAATTTGTTTATTCACAATATTAAAAACATGTTAATTTATTAAACCAAGATTAAGAGTTATTTACATTTGTTTAGTATACATACTAAACCCATTAAATCAACAGTAAAAAAAAAAAGAAGAAATAATGAAACATTTACGGTATATATATAAATATGGTTATAAAGGTGTTTCACATTAAATAAGAACACTTAATAAGATAATATCATTTCATTTTAATTTTTCATTAGTAATAAGATGAGAATTTAACGAGGATTAAGATTGAGTGACATATTGAAAGAATTAAAGTTAAGTATTTTAAATTAAATAATTAAAATAATTTTATTTATAATGGAATCAAAATTACATTTAAATCTTAATTATTTATTATATATAATTTCAATAGATCAATACTTACTAATTTCAAATTTTTAAATAATTAAGGAAAAAATATATTTTACCTCATAAATTTGTATTTGGGATAAATTATCACTTAACGTTCTACTTAACTGTCTTATTTTTTGAAATAGTTTATGAAATTGAAATGTCTGATTTTAAACTTCATGAGGATAATTTATCTCAAAAATAAACTGTAGATAAATAAAGTGTGTTTTTTTTCCTCTGATAAATAAAAAAAAAAAGAAATACTGATTTATTTATTAACAATTCCATGACAAACGTATGACAAGGAATTTAATCAGCATGAGAAGGAGGATTGCACTGAATTTACGTGCCAACTGTCAAAAGGAAGGAGATCGGGACATGACATCGAAGATATGGGCCATGCAAATCTAATACAGAATCCCAAAGCGAATGCGCCATCACCAATAATGTTACCTCAAAAGCTTCTTTCCTCATCGGACAAACAGGAGAGGGAGAGAAATTTAATTGATTACTAAATGAAAAGAGCATTAATGTTTTGCTCATACATTTCGTGGTAGCTATTTAATGTGTAATCAGATTGAGAAATGAATGAAGTTTGAAATACCAATTTTTAAATTTTGTCTCACTTTCCCAATGTATATTGTGTTGGGGCTACTAATTAAATTTCAGTAGTTATGTACGAAGATTCTGAAAGCTAACCATGGAAAGATTCATCCAATGAGCAATAACTATTTCTTGCAGTCGTAGCAACAGCTACTGCTACAGACTATGGCCTAGCCATTGTTGGTTTTGCAGCTTGGAGTAGGAACTTTTACCTCTTTCCGGCGTTTACCACAGTGAAATCTTTTCAAAAGTAGATGTTCATATATAGATACAAGAAATTAAACTATCTTCGACTTTAACTCAATCATAAATCCTCTGCAACCTCGTAGATATCCGTTTTATTATTGTAGAACTTGCCTGTTTAATATGAGTTTAAATTATGAGTATAATTATATTGTGAAAATCTCAATTGTAAGGATAAATGTAATTAATTATTGTGAAACAAAATTATAAATATAAAAAATGATGCAATAGTAATCATATATATATACATATCGTAATTTAAGAACATGAAATTAATGGTTTAGAGTTTAAAACATCCTTTGTCTCCTTGCACAAAGTAACATGATACACCATATATATGTCATAGTTATTGTATCTGTAGCTGGCTTGTAATTTGACACATTTGGATTGGTCACCTCCTGATTTAGTGGAAGTTCATATTAAGTAGTTTGCAACTTATTAATTATTATTTATTATCAATTAGATTTGTCTACTCTTAACTTAGTGGAAATTAATAGTGGTTTGCAACTTATTACTAAAGGTTGCAAACAAATCATATTAAATTGAATATTTGTTTTTGTTTGTTCGAACTTAAATCCGATACTAATAAACAAGTTCAAACTCGAGTTTATGAAATTTAAAATCAAATTTAAATTAAATATTTTATAAATAAATCTCAAACCACTCAATAGTAATGGAGCTCATTTTCAACCCCTACTTCTTATTATCGATATATATGGCTTTTACATGCAGCATCTGTTGACCCAACAATTTGCCCTAATCTGTCCAACTTTTTCCTGTTTTGACAAGGCAGAATAATGTGGTATATATATATATATATATATATATATATATATATATATATATATTCCATAATGCGACTTATCACTAGCACAGTCAGCACCACTATTAGCAAGCTACATGGCTGTGCTAGATTGTGACCCATTAGGTCATTTTGGGGTGCCTTTTCTTAGTTTACATGTCTTGCATGTATCAGTTATATATATATATATGGAGAATAATGTGACGAAACTTATTCGGCGAAGTGAAATGAATAAATGTTTATCAGAATATATCAGCACAGAGAGCATATCTGTTCATCTGTATAAGATCAGCTATGAGAAATTAATAAAAAGTCATCTGCATGCATACTGGACCAAATTAAAATGTATGTAGGCATAAACCACTTGAACCATAAACAAAAACGACCCAGCATGGGCATAGGTTTTGTTGCTGTAGATCTCAGAGTTAGGTCCTCTTCCTTATACTGCAAAACATTTTTGTGACAATAAGAAGGTGTATATATGGTTAAAATCTCTGAAGCCTTCTGAATAGAAGCTCACTTAAACTTAGGGATGATGACAGGGCAGTATGGAGACAGATCAGACTATCCCTACTTCTTCTACGCAATAGTTATCCTTGTCCCGTTCCTGCCCTGTCCCCATAGGTGGAACAAATTGGTGTCCGATCTTCGCGATCCGCATGGCTCCTGTAACTAGGGGGAAAAATTAAAAAATTCAACCAAAATATATATATATATATATATATAAAAAGAAAATTTCATTTGAAGTACTGCAAATCTACAGATATAAGTTTAAAATTAAGTCTAAAATCACACATAAAAATTTAACATAATGTCATAATATAGTACCTCAAACTAAAAATAAATAAATAAATAACAAAGATTATATAAGATTCAAGAAGATGTCATTCTTTTTTGTCTTTAACTTTTATCATCTCTAATTAAACCTTTTTTAATTTATTTTTATAAATCAAATTACTAAAAAAACCCAATAATACTATGTGCATATATATTAATTTAGGAGAATAAAATTGTATTTTTCATATAGTTGAGGCACCGCGGAACAAGATAAACTGATATTACTCTATTATCGAAATTTACCTCAGGTTAAAAATTTCTCCCATGCCTTGTCCTACGAGACAAAAATCCATATCATATCTGTGTCCCCAGTTGGACAAGCCCTAAATCCAAATTTTTGCCATCGCCACTTATACTTTTACTACATACGTAATTGATCAAGAAAGTAACATGCCGCTTTTGCATTAAACAAACTTTTTTATTCACATCACACTATTCAAGACCGTAAATGCAAGAACCATTATGCATGCAATATCTTGATTTCAATTTTGATCTTAATGATTATTGAAATTCTCTCGGGTGTAAGGTCAATTGATGAAGTAATGAGAAGTTGAGAAATGACCTACAAGCACATTAAAGTTAATTATATATAAAGAAAGTGATTTGTCGAGTATGTTCTAATAATTAAGTTGGTTATTTCAACAAAATTTCAATAAGTATAATGAAAATGATTTGAAAGAGGAATAATTACTGAGGAATACTTATTGGTATATATAGATAGTGAACGTGCTAATTAATATACTCTTAAATGAATGGAGTATTACCATGTGTCTTCAGTGTATTAATAACGTCATCGAGATTCCTACTAGGTAGTTGCTTTGATTACATTATTCACACATATCTCAATCACATCTTTTGTCATACGTTGACTAGATGATTGGTTCGCTGAGCTCTCTTTTGATCAAGTCCTATGAACAGATTGATCAACTAGGTGCACCAGGTTGATCTGATTAGATCCCAAGCCATTTGCTACAATTGTTTCTTCAACCGATCTTAATCAATTTACTAGATCGATTGTTTGAAAACCTTAAATTATTTTAGATTATTTCAATTATAATATCATAGGCTTTAAAGTTCAAAACCAAGTTAGTATCACGTCCCATGGAATTTGGAGAAATTCTTAACTAGACTATGTTTGCATAAGTTGTGTAAACTTAAGTAATGATTAAATAACACATTATCGTCACTATATGAAACGCAATTTTTACTATATTATTCTTTTTCTAATTTGTAAAATTATTTGATTATTTATAATGATTAACTAAATTTACACTATTTATATAGATTTAGTCTCAGAAGTTTCTCTGCAATTTCAAGAGAGAGACGGAGGGTGAGAGAAGAGGGATTGGTTGTTGAGAGTGGTAAATGTGAAAATTGATGTAAGATACCAGAAAGATGGACGTATTTGGAGGGAAGTAAATGTGACAAAACCAAAAATTGGAGGCAGAATTTGACTTTAATAGATAGCAATTAATCATGCACATTTGTCACTGACTCGTACCGGCCTGCAGCGTGCCACAGTGACCCACTCACACTGCACCCTTTCTCATAACTCAAAGGATGCTTCAAATTCATAAGAAATTGCACTCGGATCATTGCGGACACGGACATGCCGTGCTTGCACATTGAAAGCTTGCCTTCATTATCATTGCACCAACTAATATGAAACTCTCAAGAAATGAGGCAACTTGCAGACTTCTAACCCGCTCTCGAACTTTGTCGTGCCATCAGATAATTTATTTCAATCCCGTATTCCATCACGTCCAATTTTTTTTTTCGACTTTTCGTTATTCAAGTTTAAGAATAAAATAGAGAATTGTATTTTGTCATCTATATTATACATAAATTATACAAACTATTTATAATATAAATAAAGAAGATAGTTAAATAAGGAACTAATTATACTCTTAATTTTCTAAATTATAAGAGCTCTAATGTAGGAGAAAAATATGCTAATGGAAAAAATTTGTAATAAAAAATAAATTAATCTAATATTTTAAGATCCCCTCAAATGCAAGGTGACAGAAGATATGCTATTTAGAGTTTATAAATTAGATCATGAAATCAGCTAGAGGAGTGAGCCTTGGTGAAGATGTCAACAATCTGATTTGCAGAGGAAATATAAATGAGTCGAATAACATCTTGAAGAATATGTTGACATATAAAGGTAATCATTTTCAATGTGCTTAATACGCTCATGAAAGACATCGTTATGTGCAATCCCCATAGTACTACGATTACCACAATGAATGGATGTAGCAAAGGAATGCAATAACTCCCATATCTTAAAGTAACCATTGCAACTAGAGAAGTTTAGAAGCAGTATCTGCAAGATTTCTATATTTAGCTTCAATACTAAAACAAGATATAATCATTTACTTCTTACTATGCCAATAAATTAGTGAATCACCAAGAAAGAAGTAACAACCTATAGTAAGCAATGATCTGTAGGGTCATCAGCATAATCAGCATTAGAATAAACTCGCAAATCAAGAGAATGCCTAGAAAAATGAAGTTGTCCCTTTGACATTGTGAATGATAAGTGGAACAACAACAAAATGAGTGGTATGTGGAGTAGTTATAAATTGACTAACAATGTGGATTGCATAAGCAATGTCTGGTTAAGTGACAGTAAGATAAATAAGAATATCAACTAATAAATGATAGAGAATGCCATCATTGAGAAAAGTACCATCAGTAATTGAAAAATAAGCATTAGATTCCATATGAGTGTGTACAGTCTTAGAATCTATAAGACCTGCATGAGAAACTAATCACTAGCAAACTTGGCTTGAGACAAATAATATTTAGTTTGATCAAATGAAACCTCAAGTCCAAGAAAAAAAATTGAGAAACCCAAAATCCTTCATTTCAAATTGTTGATTAAGGAAGGATTTGAGATCAATAATGCCTTGTAGATCATCTCTAGTAATAATCATATTATCCACATAAACAAGAAGTAATGTACACCTCTAAGTAGTTTTTTGAATAAACAATGCATGATTATGAAGATTACATTAAAAGCCGAATCAAGAAATAGTAGAGTAGAATTTGGCAAACCATGCTTGAGGTACTTGCTTGAGTACATAAAGAGCCCTATGCAAATGACACTTTATAAGGTGGATGATCATAGTCAAGAGAAGGTTGTATGTATATCTCTTCAGATAAATCCCCATTGAGAAAGACATTTTTAACATCCATTTAAAATAATTTCCATTCCTTTACAATGGCAACAATAATAAGACTCCACACAGAAGTGAGACAAGTTACTGGAGCAAAAGTCTTCTCATAATCAATGCCACATTCTTGTGTAAAACCTTTGACAATAAGTCTGGCTTTATATCATTCTATAGAACTATCTACATGTGTCTTGACTTTATAAATCCATTCATAGTCAACCACATATTTTTTAGGAGGCAAGTCAACTAGATCCCAAGTATATGTACTAGTGAAAGTATGAAGTTCTTATACCATTGCTTTCTACCAAAGAGGATTAGAACTAGCCTTGCAATATGTGCAAGGTTCATAAGTGGCAATGGTTGAACTACAAACATAATCACAAAGAAGAACATAAGGTTGACTTACATAAGGAGATCGATAAAGTGCAAGAAAAGTGATGGATAATGAAGAAGGTGGATCATCAAGTTCCATAATTGGAGGAGATTCAATAAGAATGGTAGTAGGTTGGTCTAGACTAGAAGAGCTATCACTTGAAAAAACTTCATCGAGAAAAAGAGAGACATTGGGATTAGTGAAAAGAGGAGCACAAGTGATATCGACTCAGAAGGAAGAAATAGATGAGAACATTTTATGTTCTCAGAATATGACATGATGGGAAATTTGAAAAACATTCCGAAAGTGGATCCCAACAATGATAGCCTTTATGTTCAATGTCATAGCTCAAGAAATAACATTATAGTGCCATTGGCTTTAATTTAGTATACTCATGAGGTTAAAGAAGAATAAAGCAAACACTATCAAAGACTTTAAGCATATGATAGTCTAGAAGACGATTATGTAAACAATCATATGAAGAAACATTACCAATAAAGGGAAATTGCTCTTATTGTGTAAACAATAATAAGAACATATTCTCTCCAAATAATTGTGTTCTCTTTTTGCACGCCCATTTTATGGCAAAATTTCAAAGGAAGATTTTTGAATAATTGTTCTATTTTGAGATAAAAACTGGGTGAGAGAAGTTTTTTTATATATCATGGCATTATTAGTGTGAAATATTTTGATTTTAGAAGAAAATTGACTGGCAATCATATTTGCAAACTTTAACTATATAGAAAGTAACTCAAATTTATTACATATAAGATAAATCCATATAAATCGAAAATAATCATCAACAAATATCACAAAGTAACATGAACCATCCATAATAACATGAGATGTAGGTCCCCAAATATCAGAATGAATTAAGTCAAAAGGATCAAAAAAAAAAAAAAATAGAATCACTATTGGAAAAAAGTAAAACATGATGTTTTGAAAGCTGACATGAAACACAATTGAAGTTTTCTAATTTTATATGACCCGAACAAAAATTGGAAATTAAATAATTTAGAAATTGAAATATGGCCCAAATGAGCATGTCAAATATTAAATGTAACTATGGTAGTAACAATTTTGGAAGGAAAATGAAGACAATCAAGCTTAAACAACTGACCAACTTTATGCTTGGTCCCAAGGATCTCTGGTGTGTATGAATCCTACACAAAATAACCACAACTTGAAAAATGTTTGTCAACACCAAGTTCGCATAATTGACCAACAAATGAAAGATTCAAGGAAACTTTGGAAATATTAAAAACATCATAGATAGACAATTTAGGTGTGTTAATTGTTCCTATATTTTGAACAAGCATAATTGAATTATCATCAATATGAACAATTGGTGCAATAATAGGTCACGTGTTTTGGAAGTAAAAATAGAGGAATTGGAGGTCATATAATTACAACAAGCGGAATCAAAAAAACAATGAGAAAGAAGTACCTGGCATGACAGATAGGGCTTGTGAGGTAGATTTATTAGATTTTGGCTATAGTTGTTGCAAAAGAGCTTGAATATCTCTTATGGAGAATTCAGGAGAAGTACTTTTAAAAGACTTTTCAATAGTGGCAGCAACATTACGAGAAGGCTAAGATGCAATGCCTTGTCCAAAAGATTGCTTAGACTATAGTCAATGGCATTCAGTGATAAGTTGATCATATTTTTTGCAATAATTGTAGTAGTTTTTCTGAGAAGATTTAGATAAGTCTTGAATGGTAGAACTGGATAAGGTCTGAACCAAAGTAGCAAGAACCATATTAGCATAGGGTGGTGATTGCTCAGCCTAAAAAGTGTCTCGACCAGTCTCATTAGAAATCAAATCCTTGATCACAATATCTGTTAGCCCCAAGGCTATACATGATTAATTTTGATGATGACAAATGACAAATAATGAATATATATGTTCAAATAGCAATGCATATCTTTGTGCTATATCATATTCAATGTACTTAATGTTATATCATTTACAAGTATTAATAGGAATGTTATGCTATAGTTAATGAATATATATGATAAGATTGTAATGCATGTTCTTATACTAATTTGTTTTAGTTATATATTTGAATCATGTATTATGATAAATTATATAGAACTAACTATATAGATTGTAAAGTGTATGTTTATTTTATACGATTGTATAAAAAAGAGAGAGTGAACACTGGAGCCAAGCATTGGTTATTCTTGTCATGCTCATCTCCAGAAGAAAGTCAAGAAATAAGAATTATTCCAAGTTTTAAAGACTTAAAAGATTTTATCTTTAGATACTTGGACATTTTAATAGTTTCCTTAGGTTTTCATTGGGAGTAGTCTTTTCTTTTAGGCTTAGACTTTCTTTTTAAATAGATTTTTTCATGATTTAGAGCTGAATCTTGTTTTACAAATTCTTAGCTTGCTCCATCATATTTTCTTGGCTGGCCTTAGTTTCAATTGATAAAATTCTTATTTAAGCCTTGCTTTAGATAAAATGTAAAGGTATTAGATTATTTGAATTTAGCTCATTTATTTGAAATTACTTTTGAAGGGTTTGCCTCAAGATTTTACTAAAAAAGCTTTTGAAATATTTTTAACAAAAACATTCCATGATGTTCTTATATGCTTTATCAAATTGTTTAAACTTGAAAATATATTTTGCCATTTGAAAATATTTTTAACAAAAACATTGCAGGGTGTTCTTTCAAGATTTATCAAATGTTTAATCTTGGAAATATATTTTTGCATTTGAAAATATTTTAAACAAAAATATTCCAAGATATTCTTACATGATTTATCAAATTGTTTAATCTTGGAAATATATTTACACATTTGAAATATTTCATTTAATTTGGAATCCTGTTTTTGGATTGGTTTGTAAAGTTTAAAATAGTTAAATTGGTTTGAAATGGATTTGTAAAAGTTTAATTTTCATTCTCCAAGCCTTGCAATTCGAATCAAATATTTTTAACTATTTTCATAATCATGCTCATGAGAACAGGGCAAATATTTATGCCTTGTGATTTGAATTGAGATTTCAACTAATTTTCTGTAATTTGAATCGATCTTTCAAAACCCTATTTTGCCATTCTTATCGCATGTATTTCTGAACTTACTAAAGGTTTGTAACTTTAGGCAAGTAGAATATTATTTTGCACTGCACCTTGGTGATTCGGATCGATGCATTCAAAATTTAATCTCATGTTTTTTATAGTGATTCTACTTGAACTTTAATTTTTGAATTCATGATCGTGATCACATATTCAATTTTACACATAATGGATAGTTTTTTACTATATGTTTTTATTTACTATAAACACCCATTTTACACATTTTCTTAGTAGTAAAACCAAATTCTTAAGAGGCAAACATTCTTTTTCATCTATGCTTTAACTCTTTATCTAAATTCCTTTATTTGAGCTAGATTTGATTGATTCTATATCTATTGAGCTTCAATTTGCAAATTTGAACTACAGATTTCTTTAAATTTTCTGTTATATTTTTCAAACATTGTTGGATTTTCTAGGGGTAGCTTTACCTAGGGTTAAAAGAGTGGTTAAGCTCTTTGTTTTCTCTTTTAAGTGAGTGGTTGAGCTTTTAAAAAGGATTTTAATTGTGGTTGAGTAATCATTATAAAAGGCTTCTCTTTGTGTATGTTTAAATTTGTAGGGACTGATATTTTAGTAGATTAAGCTTGGTTGAAAGCTTGGAAGTGGATGTACACCTTGAACATTATTTTTTAAGGGAGAACTACTATAAATTTTGAGTTTGAATCTCTTTATCTCTATTCTCTTTATTTTTCAGTAATTTATTTTGTGTTATCTATTTTTACTCTTGTTAATGAATGAAGTTGTGGGATGCTTTGTTTTTTATTGTTAAAATTTGTTAAGTATTTTGTGCTTCATTATTTATCTTTTTGTCTAGAAATTAGTTTGATTGAAAGAAGTGATTTTTATCGTTAAATGTGCTTATTAATGACTTGCTTTTGTATAGTTAAATGAGTTGCTTTGCCTAAGAGTTTTGATTTGTTAATTCTTGTGTGCAAACATCTTTATCAAATTATCTTGGGTTTGTTTGAATGAAAATCATTCTATGGCTTTCCAAAATTAAGAGAGTTTCAAAGAGAGAACTAAAAATTCTATAAGTTTTCAAAACATCCAATTCACCCCATCTCGGATGTGGGTTGTCTTATCTTAAAGTATAAAGTCTAGGTAGAGGACTACAATAAAGTAGAGAATTGCAAATGGACTCAACCTCATCTCTAAGTGTCATAGGCAAATGCTAAATATGTTGTCAATCCCAAAGATTGACATATTCTTTAGTAGTTTCAATGCTAGGCCAAACTGGATCACAAACAATTAATTTATCCTATGAGGCTTGCAATTTAGTAGCAGTTATGAATGGTCTGTCCTGATTTTTGTTGTATATGATGAAGTTAATGAAATAATTGAAATTGATATCATCAGAGATGGAATAGCAAGATTTTAAAAAATCTCATACCTCTTTTGTAGTGTCAAACTAGCAAAAATCCAATTTAGTAATATTAACACAGGTGTTGCAGAACCATGTCAAGATCTAATAATTCTTGCCCTCCTATTTCTTCAATCACTAAGTGAATTTTTCATCATTTTCGTCATTTTTCTTAGTAGGCTTTGGAATTTCACCAGTCAAAATTCTTCAGAAAATCCTACCTTTTGAGAAATTGCACATCTCTTTAGCCTATAAATCATAATTTAAACCATCAAACATAACATTTACTACTTTGGAAATAAGTTTAGTAGAATCTATGGTGCAAGTCAGATAAGAAAATCCAAGAACCAATGCAAAATTCAAGGGGAAAAAAAAGGTAAAACTTGTACTGAGAGCTAAAATTTCAAAAAACTAATTGCCAATTTGAGTTCAAGATAGTAAAAAACCTTCGTAACCGATCTAACCTAGAGAAAATCAATTAAAATTTGGCTAAACCAGTTAGTCAAAATTCTAAACCAATTTGGTCAACTAGTTTGCTTGAACTAAGCGATGCAGCAATATATAATATACGGATGCAATGGAGTAACAATAAGAACGCACTCTTTGAGGCTCTGATATTAAGTTACATAATAGGCTAGAGAATTGAAAGTTACAAAATAGAATAGAGAATTATATTATGTTGCTTATATTGTACATGAATTATATAAGCTATTTATACACACAAGTCTTATGCTCAACAAGGAAGATAACTAATCAAAGAATTAATTTTAATAAGGCTCTTAATATGCTAAATTAAGAGATTTAATAATGAAAAAAACCATACTAATTCTACAATTTACAATAGAAAATAAATCAATCTAGTATTACAACCTTTAAAAGTAAAACTAATAAAGTGATCAATGTGATTTTCTACTTGTTTTATTGCTCACTTTCCTTGAGTGCTTCTTCGAAGATGTCATCTTCTTCTAACTTATCAATCACTATATTATCGCATCCACCCCTTAATTTGTGGAGTGGAGTCCAGTAGTAGCACGTTTGGTGAACATTAAAAGGGTTGCATTTTTGTGAACTCTATACTATTACATACATTTTATTAGAGATATTTTAAATTTATTTTCTTTCATAAATTACGAGATTTACCATTTTGTGAATATGTAAATTTCACTGTATATTAAAGGACATACATGATACAAGTACTTCTCAGCTCTATATTTCAAGCTCTCGAATGAAATCAAATAAAAGAACTGGTTGCGTCTTATTGTTGGTTTTGGGACATCCTTCGATATTTATATACTATATGCGAGTGCCTTGGATGTATATATAGTATTATGAGATTTTATATATGCAGAAGGAACATTCTCTACATTTAGGACTTCTAGCAATAATGGTTAAAACTACCAAATTCGTGTTGGCTTTGTTCTTTTTCCTCATAAAGAAGTAACTGTTAGTTGAATATAGGTGCCCTAGAGTCAATTTGATTGGGCTCTATTGCATCTATGACTAAACGGTCTGTGGATTTGGATAATGAAGGTAAATATTCATCTTATATTACATGTTATATTCATATTTATGACTCATGCATAATTAAGATAAAACCCATGGTGATAAGTCCATTTGATCAATCCTATAAAGGATTATGAGATTGTGAGAGTGATTTTAAATGGATAACTTCTGCATCAAAATGACACTAG